>JAXCLQ010029426.1:5431-27144 GCA_035584115.1 Cedrela odorata
ACACACACACACACACTTTATATTAATGGTTTCACATTCATAATTATAAACGACTACTTTAGCTTTAGACCATATATAGGGTTGGTCGGTGCTTTCATTCATGACTCGTTATCATTTAATTAATGTTGAGATCATAAGGTAAATACTGGTATTGTTTGTTACCCAGCAACGATGTTCATAATCATAAATAAGTTAAAGCAGTAGTTAGGTTAAGTAAAGTACCTGTCAAGCATCCATTGATTAATTCCAGTTACAGGAGAATAAAAGAGAGGCTAGCTTATTGCAAATTGCAAAAACACTTCCTAGAGGCTAGCTAGAGAGGACAGACACTCGTATAGTTCAACATCAAAACGTAGGCCAGGCCACAAACACCATATATAGAAGCCAGGTAAGATTCTTACAAAAGCTTAACCCATCATGCATGTATGCATACACAAACACAGAAACCCTACCCAAAAAGTAATTAAAGGTCGTAATTTTACAGTGTATAAATAATGAATGGAAGAATATAGATAAACTAGCAGCTAGCTATGGAAAATGAGTTATGAGTATAATAATATGCAGCAGCATAAAAAGACTCAAAAGCTACAGATGGCCGGGTTGAGGGGCCATTATCTATACATTATTGTTATTAGTATGTATTATTTAATCGTTGGGCTATAAAATCAAATATCCTTTGTGGTTTTCCATAAAAAAAAAAAAGTGACACTTTCTTCTTTTTAATCTTAAACGATAAATCTGATTCTTGTTTATGTTGATAAAGAAAAAGTGGTGTAAACTTTATGGAATTGTAAAAATCTGATTTCAGGACATGGATATGGAAAGTAGCCAGATCTTCTCCTTCTCTAGTTAATTAAATGCATGCAACAGAGACTCTGATTTCATTCAGCTAGCTAGCTAGCGTTGGGGACATTGATCCAGTTGGGCTTAGCCTCAGCTAACCCGTGAAACTTAGTTAAATGAACAAAATTGTAGATATGTATCTGTAACGTAACAGTGCATGTGATCGATTAAATAAGGAAGGTGACATGCAGATGCAGCTAAATATACTACAGCCACCGCCACAGTCAGTGCAGTGCTGAAAACAATATTTTTTGTTACATGTTCTGAGATCAAGTTTCTTCTTAATTATGTAAATCACATGTTGTCTGGTATGTTCTGTTCTTAGTTATTACAACACAAGAAGAAAAGAATTACTAAGTCTAACTGAACACCTTAACTTAATCACCATAACATGGGGTCCCCCCCTGTGCTGTGTGTGCTTGTTATGGATCGATCAAGCCATGCATGCATATTGGCCCATGGTAAACGTTAATTAAGTGCTTGCTACTACCCTCTCCTGACCTTTCCGATACATAAAAGTTCTTATTAGTTGTTTGCATACAAGATCACAACAGAAATAACAGTACCCCAATCTCAAACATACCTTAAAATTGTTTGCATTGCCTGTGCTGTGTATCACATACCGGAGAGAAACAACCAACAGCGTATACCTGTATAGATACAGTTATCCTTAATTTGTTGATTAATTCATAAATAAGCAAAAGATATATAGAGAAAAGTTTGTCATGAGAATGTATATGTAATTAATACCTGCAAATTAAGAAGAATCCAGCAACTGCTATTAAAATCGTCCCTCACCTATGGCCTTCTCCCTCACCATCTATATATCCTTCAAACATTCATCAATCTGTACAAATGGAAGAGCATTCATCAATCTGCACAAATGGAAGAGCAAGCCTTACTTTAAAATTTGGAACAACAGTTCCAGCCCAGGAGAAATTAAGATTAGAGCATCAACCCGGGAGACATCAAGAAAATATTACGCACCTTCAACTTATTATTCAGGAAATCTATCGTTAATTCTCTCTGCCGTCGACCTGCGATTATAACGATTTATAATTATTGTGCAGTACCAGCTTCTGTTTTAGTTATATATATACACTAAATCACTAAGTAATTAGTTATAGTGGGAATTTGATATATATGAGCTAGCAAATCAAATTTTGTAGCGGGGATTTCCTTTGAAGTAAATATTTGAATACATTTATATTATAAAGTATCGCTCGGCGTGAGTTTCTGTTGAGTTAATTGCCACTTCGCATCCAATGAAGTATCATTTGTTGGCTTGATTGTCGTCTCAGAAGGTTCTTTAAATTTTCATTATCAAATGTTGATGATAACTATTGTTAACCTGCGTGTGCTTAGCTAGTCCATATCCTTTTTCACTTTCAAATCATTGGACGTTAATTCTGATTCTAACTTCCCATGTATATATATATATATATATATATATGTAATTTCATTGCATTTTAGTCTTAAAAAGTCAGTATAACATGCAACTAAGTCAATTAATCTATTGTTGTTGTAAATCATGAGAAACACTTTGATCAATAACAAGTAAACTATACAAATCTTATGGCAAAATCATTGATCAACATATCCAAAAGTGGTTGAGCATTGTGTTAGTGGGATTAATTTATATGAATGTTGTTTATATTCTAATTTGCACTTTTCTCTCCGGGATCTATTTTCCTTTTTCAGACTCCAAATTCATAATGTACTGTGGTTCGTAGGTGGTAGGTCAATTATAAGTCGGCCGGCGGACGAATCTTTGACTGTGACAGCAATTTGTGTCTTCCTTACCTATTATATTATCAATGTTAATGATTATATACACAAATAATAAAAGTAAAACCCATTACTCAAGTTAACTGTAAATAGAAGCTTAGAATTTCAAATGAACTAGCAAAAGAAGAAAGCTAGCTTGACTTGTGTAGATTATTTTGAGTAATAGACAATCCTCCATCTTATTCTACATAAAGAAAATTTTAAAATGCAGGGGAATATAAAAAAGGTAAGAGAAAAGGAATGGGTTGTTGAATGGAGTTTTTCAGATGTTGAGATACCAACATCCTTCAACTACTTTACTTTTGTCCAATGCATTGACTAATATAAAGCTAGCTTCTCAATAATATCAGGCAAATTTAGGCATGATGTTTATCACAAGTAAAACTTATACACAGAAAAGACATAAATTTAACCAACTCTGGTTAATGGGAAAATATTTTTCCGTTGATCATAGCAAATGTCATTAGACTAGCTCTAGTTCTTTATAAATGAAATATAAGTAACTAGTAGTTCACAATTACAACAAAACTTGATGAAGAAAGCAAAGTGTATCTAACTTCTAGATGAATAGTCTCGGGGGATAACTTCACGAAGCCAATCAGAGACGGTCTTCATTCTTGATTTGTAGAATAAGCTTGCTTCTTCATAGTCACAGTTGTCAAAGCCTTTGAATACCTTCTGTCTTGTTCCGACAACAAGTCTTCTGAGTAAAATCGTATCCTGAAGTAAATATGTCAAGAGCTTAACTTCATGCTGATTACCATAGAATCCATTGATTTCGATTTCTGTGAGATGCTTATGGGGACATTCTGGAAGGAGTCTCTCTCTCTCTCCTTTCGTTGTTTGATAAAGCTTGGAGAGAACAACTGCAGAGAAGAAAACAAAATCCAGTTTGAGCATTCTAGTTTCCAAAGGGAGGTTCAAAATCTATAGTTGCATGTAAATAATGCATGCCGATAGCACTTGAATTGGTAAATCAGAAACCACAATGTCTCTAGTGCATGTGATATCACAAACAATAACAATAAATGTAACACTTAAATTGGTAAAAAAGTAAACACAATGTCTCTGGAGCATGAAACAATATCACAAACAAATTACTGAGTAACGACTATGAGTGGTCAAAACCCCCAAGCTTTAATAAGTTAACTTTTCTTAATAATATTAGAAAAATTACTTCCTGACCACAGTCAGTGGAAATTCTACTTGTTATGTCTGATATATGAGATGGATGGTTGGAATTAGGACATATTTTGCATATTATCGACTACCAGCTGTCCAACTTTGAATTCAAGGCAAAATATTGTTCTCAGAATCACTTATAACTACAGATCAGAACATATTATCGACGAACATGGTAAATGACAAATAGGCAGGCGACAAAGCAATGTACAAACTTAGTTTAAGTTTTTTAGAAAGGTAGGTATTAACTCAAATTTAATCGTAGCTTCTGGAACTGAGGAAAAGCCCCGAGGAATTGCATTTTAGAATAAGTAGTCCAGCTAAGTTTGTCTTCATCATCAAATGGGTAAACTGTCAGAAACAACTGCTTAACATCGGTAAATACTGGCCCATAATCTGGAAGCTCAAGTGCCTGAAATTCAAAGGGAATTAGCTTAGTATTACATCAAAGGCATTACAGAGCTATATATTTACAGGGGAAATAAAGAATTAACTGGCAATGATAAAAGTTGTATAATCTAATAAGCTTTTACGTACCTTCATGGACCAAATAGAGAGTAGATTCAGTTTTTCCAACTGAGGTAGCTTAATTGCCAATTTCGTAAGAGCATAACTAACCCCACCAATTCGATTCTTCTGTGTGAAACTGAGATAAACTTCTGCCAGCTTACAGACACGTTTGAAGGAAAAGCTTATTGGAGGACCAGTATATTCCAATCACATTAGATTCTCGGAAGAATTTCGATCTCATTTAATCTCAAACAGTCTTTTATATTCAAGAACTTCAACTGGTGGCTTGGAAACTTCAAGTTGACAAGATCTTGGCAGAGATGCAGACTCAGTTTTTATAGAAGGAAGCAATTTAACAAGAGATCTTTCAACATTCCATCATCAATACATGCGTGTTGCAGTTCAAAAGTGATCAGGGAATTGAGATGTTTGAAGCTCAGAGGTGCACCGAAAGTGCATGAATCCAATCGCAAATGCTTTAGATTACATTTCACTCCTGCAGTTGGGGCTAGAACCGACCAATGAAATTCATAATGTCAAATGCATTTGAAGTAATACCATTCTTTCTTAAACTAGTGCACTCCAATAGATTGATGTCAATACTTTCAACTCCCTTCAAAACTGCACAACTGATCCAGTGATCAATATGAGAAGAAAACTCTTGCCAAAGTGAAAATGGATAGTCATAGAGTTTATTTTGGTAATCAAATAACGTTAGTGAGAAATGTTGTTTGTTTCACTGGAAAACAGAGAGAATGTTGTTTGCAGAGAAAAATAGAAGAAATCTTGTATTATTTGTTCTGTTAGTAATGATTACAATGCTCTGCTTATTTATACAAATGAGGTAGTAAAACTAGAAGATACAAAAAACTGAATTTTAACAAACTCAAATTATCAGCTGGATCATAACTAATCTTTATACAAATAACAACATATATAACTAATTTTGTTAGCTCATAAACAGCAGCTCATTAACAACTTCAATCCAGTTCAGCAATCTATTCCAATAGCTCAGCTTCACTCCAGCTCAGCAATCCATTCCATCTTCCATTCTAGTGACATTCTTCTATACCAGTAATAACAGCACATCTTTTCATCCCCCCTCAAGTTCAAGGTCGAGGAAGAACTTAGAGCTTGTTTTTAAGATATGAAAATTGAGAAAAGGACAATGGTTTAGTGAAGATGTCAACCACTTGATGCTCACTTGGAACATACCTAACTTTTAATGATTTGCCAAGAACCTTATCCCTAATATAATGAACATCAAACTCTATATGTTTTGTTCGAGCATGAAAAACCAGGTTCTTAGATAAAGCAGCAGCTCCCTGATTATCATACCATAAAATAGGCACAGCAGAAAGCTTGAAGTGAAGTTCACCCAGCAAGGATAGTAACCATGAAATTTCAGATGATGTTATAGCTAAAGCCTTGTACTCAAACTCTATATTGGACCTGGAAACCATTTGTTGTTTCTTGGAGACCAAGAAACAAGATTATCTCCAAAGAACATAGCATACCCTTGAATATATTTTCTATCGTCCATGTCACATGCCTAGTCAGCATCTGAAAATGCAATAATATCAAATGGAGCACCTGAATTAAACTGAAGACCATATGAAGAAATTGCCTACAAATATCGAAAAATCCTCTTACTAGCTTGCCAATGCTTAGTTGTTGGAGAAACTAAGAATTGACTGAGTTTGTTGATTGAGAAAGCAATCTTAGGTCTTGTTAATGTAACATACCGAAGACTTTCAATAATACTCCAATAAAATGAAGCATCTTGAAAACTATCTCCATCAGAATTTGTAACTTTTGTATCAGTAACCATTGAAGTAGGACAACTTTTGTAGTTTGCCATATTTGCCCTAAATAAGAGGTCCTTAATATACTTAGTTTGAGAGAGATGGATACCATAAGCACCATGTATAACCTCATTGCCAAGAAAATAGTTCAGTTAACCAAAATTTTTAAGAGCAAAATTCTGAGCAAGCTAAAGAATGAAACCATCCGTTAAGGAATGTTTTGAACTTGTGATGAGAATGTCATCAACATAAATCAAAACAAGGAGAACAGAACCAGAAGAGTGTTTAATAAACAAAGAGGTGTCAGTCTTAGAGTTTTGAAAACCCCATTAAATTAAGGTGTATCTAAGCTTTTCATACCATACTCTAGGAGGCTACTTTAGGCCATATAAAGCTTTATTCAATCGACATAAGTGGTCAAAAAAATTGCTGTCAATAAACCCTTTTGGTTAATACATATATACTGCCTTATTCAAGTTGCCATTAAGGAAAGCATTATTAATATCAATTTGCCTAACAAACCAACCATGATTAATGGCAAGACTAAGAACAACTCTTATGGTAGAAGATTTAACAACAAGGCTGAATGTGTCAAAGAAGTCGACTCTTGGTGTTTGGTGAAATCCCTTTACAATCAAACGTGCTTTATGTTTAGAGATTGACTCATCAAAGTTGTACTTGATTCGAAATACCCACTTGTTGCCTACTATCTTATAATCAGTTAAGAATGGAACCAAGCCCCAAGTATGAGTCTTTTGTAAGGCTTTAAATTCAACCTGCACAGCAGCCTTTCATACAGGGGATAGTAAAGCTTGTTTGGCAGAAGTTGGTTTAACAGATGAGTCAGTGGCAAGGAATACTTTTGGTTAAAAGATACCATTTTTGGACTTTGTGATCATAGAATGGGAATTTGGAATAACAGCTAAAGAAAAAATAAAATAATTAGATTCTTAGGAAGTAGTGCTGTCAGAATGAACTTGATGATGTTTTGATGATGAGCTGCATGCAGGAGAGAAAACAGGAGCTGAAGAAGATACATGTGTTGCATGCTTAAGTATAGGAATCGAAGAAGAAAAACCAGAACCAAATGAGTTCAAGTGACCAACTGATAGGAGCTTGTTGGACTAGTAAGGAAAACATAACTCATCAAATATAACATGTTTGGCAGTGTAATTTTTTCTAGAGGAGTGCAAGCATTGATATCCTTTATGAAGAGGGCTATAGCTAATAAATGTGCATTTAGATGTATGAAAACTCAATTTATAATTGTTGTAATCCCTAAGATATAGAAAACAAGCATAACCAAAACCCTAAGCATTGAATAATCTGGTGGATGATTGAATAGCTTTTTAAATGGTGAAATATTATAAAGAATAAGAATAGGAATTCTATTAATAAGATACAAAACAGTATGAAAATAATTCCACCAAAATGAGAAAGGTAAAGATGCTTGGGCAAGAAGAGTAATTCCCATTTTCGAAATTGTCAATGTTTTCTTTCTACAACACCATTTTGGTGATGAGTATTGTGTTGGATGTCATTTTCTCTAAGAAACTAAAAAATGCAATAAATTCTCCTTTTGTATTAGATTGAACACTTTTTATAGATTATCTAAGTTGCTTTTCAATAAGGAGCTTGAACTCCTTGAAAGTGAGTAATGCCTCTGATTTTAATTTTAAAGGGAAGATCCATATGTACTTGCTGAAATCATCAACAAAGCTGAAGTAATATCTATATCTTTCATTTGAAATTGTAGCAAAAGGACCCTAAAGATCCATATATAACAATTGTAAAGGCTGTACACTCTTGATATTTGATTTTTCAAAGTGCATTCTATGATGTTTCCCATAGTTACATGCATCAAAGAATTGAGGAACTAAGTTTTTATTTATTGAAATTGAAGTATTACAATGTTACAAGATGAGCTGAAAAGCTCGAGAATTTGGATGCTCAAATCTTTGATGAAGTACATTAATAGAATGAAAGTTTGACATAGTAGAGTTAACAAAGGCTTATGGAGAAAGTCCAACATTCTTTTATATTTGTGGAACATTTGACATACAAGGACATGAGCTTTCATTGTGACCACATTTATTAGCAGATAAAACTAGAGAAGATACCATAGACATAGGAGTATTATTAGCAAATTTTGACTAAAGAGAAGTCAAGTTAGAGCTAAATGATTGATTGAGCACCAGTTTATACAGCCCTTTTGAAGTTACTCCCTTCAGCATTGAGCACCAGTTTATACAGCCCTTTTGAAGTTACTCCCTTCAACAATACCATCTTTAGATTCTTGTCCTTGATGAAACAAACATCACCAAAAAATTCAACTATCACATATTATTAGCATTTAGCTTTGAAAAACTGAGTAAATTCTTTGTAATTTATGGCACATAGAGTATATTGTTCAGCTGAATAGATGAGCATGATCTTGAAGTGCTAATGCGCCTTTGAGACATAAAGTAGCATAGCCAAAATAAGTTATAACTAATTGATCTCCATTTCTTACTATTAACTTATCAGAACCAGTGAACTCACTTTAAATTGTCATATTTTTAAGGTTGTTGGTTAAGTGATGAGTGACACCACTATTCAAGTACCAACCCTCGTCTGCAGCTCCTTCTTCTTAAAAATTACTAATATAGGTAGCTTTTTTAGACTAATTTCCTCCTTTATTAGAAGCTTAAACTTAAGAATATGTTTATTGTTGAGAAGAATGATAAGCTTGAGCAATATACTCTTTGTTAAAACTGTGAAAACAAATGTTAGCTGTGTGACCAACTTTGTTACAAATTTAACATACAGGTTTTGCATTTCCTCTACCATTTGACCATGTTCTTCCAAGTTGAACTCTTCTTCCAACTTGACTTCCTTGATTTCTTCTTCCTCTTCCATCAAACTGATTATTCCCAGTGTTAAATGTTTGTTGTCCAGTTTCTTTCATTTGAAAGTTCTTTACTTATGAAAAATTTGCTGAGAAATGTCCAAGTACAGTATCAGCATTACCTGAGTTAATTTGCTGAATTATGCATTCATGAGTTAACAATATTGAATTCATTTCATAAATGTTTAAAGACTCACTTCTACTAGTAATATTAACCACAACATGATCATATTCAGATCCTAATCCACTGAGTAGATAAAGAATAAAATCATCATCACTCAAGGGATTTCCAGCTGTTGTCAAATGATCTAAAATGCTTTTTATCTTAACAAAGTATTTAGCCATTGTCATTCATTCTTTCTTGGTTGTTTGAATTTGAAATCGAAGTTGTAGTATTTGTGCTTTAGATTGAGAACCAAACTGTTTGGATAATGCTTTCCAAGCTTCTGACAATGTTTTGCATCTTATCACAAAACTAATTACAAATTCATTTATAAAGAACATCAACCATCCAAGAAGAAGCTGATCTTGTCTCTTCCAAATTATATAATCAGAATTTTCAATGATTGATCATTCAATTGCTCCATATCTGAATTGTAGAGGACGATCTTGATCTTCCAATATAAAGCTTTTCAATCCATTCCCTGTGATAGAAGGTAAAACCTATGTTTTCCATGCAAGATAGTTTGTTCCATCAAGTTTGATTAGAACAATGAACGAAAATAAAGTATTTACTGAAGCTGTTGAAATAGAATAATTGGCGTATGCCATATAGGCTCTAATACTAAGTGAGAAATATTGTTTATTTCAATGGAAAACAGAGAGAATGTTTACAAAGAAAAATAGAAGAATTGGATCGTAACTAATCTTTATACAAATAACAACATATATAATCAATTCTGCCAGCTCATTAACAGCTTTACTCCAGCTCAGCAATCCATTCCAGTAGCTCAGCAATTCATTCCATCTTCCATTCCAGTGACATTCTTCCATACCAGTAGCAGCAGCACATCTTTTCAGATGCATTATCTTATCAACTCATTCTATAAACTTACGCCTTTGTATTTGTCTTTTCAATTCTAATTCTTATGCATTCCTAAAGTAAGCATGGTAGCCCTAAAAATTGGTCTCTTTTTACCATCAACTCAACAGCTCTCAACCGTTTTTTACCCATCTTGTTTTCCAATATAATTCACTACTGCTTTAATCTTCCTTGAGGTGAATACCAAAAAAAAGCTACGATTGTGGGAAAAAATACAATCACAAGTAGTACCCTAAAAGCAAATACAAATGTCAATTAAGATTGTATATAAGATGGATTTACCAAATCATAAACATGAACAAATTGGTAATAATTACTCTATTTTTCACAATGATTACAACAAGATTATACTATAAAAATTTCGTCTTTAAAGAAAAACAAGAATTAATAAAATCACAGAAAATATATGAAAATATTACAACTCAACATTGGAAGTGAGAAGCTTATGCACATAAAAACATTTAAATGAATGATGGAGATATCTCACAGTAGGCGGTTAATTCAACCAAATTTTCTATTTAGTGGGGTTGGTATAAACAATTTTTCTGTTAAGGTTCTTAAATCATATTACTAGTTCATTTGTTTCAATGAAAATAAATAAATAAATACAGAAGTAAACGTAAACGTAAATGTAAACGTAAATGTATGTAAACGAATGCATTAGAGTTAAGAGAGTAGGAGACTTACGAGTAAACCCAAAAAAAAAAGAATAACAACAACGTAAATCTGATGATTTCAATGGGAAATCGAAGTTGGTTAGCATCGATTCTTGAATATCTAATTTCTGAGAAAGTGAAAGAACAAAAAGGGAAGGGTAGTGAAGTGAATACTGAGTAAAGTAGATGACTGCCAACACGAGATTATTAGACTTCTATTATTATTAGGACGAAATTTGAAGACAAAAAATTACCCTTTTCTTTTAATTTGGTTTGATTTCGTATTTTTTTTTTTTAAGAAATGATCAAATTTTTAGGTTAAATTATATTTATGACTCAACTTAAATTCACCTTATTTTTATGGCCAAAACACACCTTTCATACTTATTTTACCTATCCTTTTTCATTTTCTTCCCAAACGAATAAACTAGTTTCATCACCCCTCAACAAATTTTCCATTTTGCCTCTTCCCTCGACAAATTTCGTCCAGTTTTGCATTCCAGAAATAGTATAAGCAATAAGAAAATTTTGCTACATAAATTTTTCGGCATAATTGGTAAGTTTTCTTGAACTCATATGTTAAATGTGTGATTTAAGATATTTGAATTTAGTAAATGTATAAATAGTATATAGTTCATGTATATTATTTGTAATAAGCCATATGATGTCTTGTTTTGTGTTGTCGAAATTGGAGAATATGAAATTAAAACTTCAAAAGGCAACATTTTAATTTCATCGAGAGACTATGAAATTTTGTTAAGAGTTGAGGAACTTCTAGTGCTTATTAACCTCAACGAAATTTTCTAGCCTCTTAATGAAATTCATGGCCTCAATGAATTTTGTCAAGAGAGATTATGCAAATCATCAAGTTCAATTAGATTACAATAAAATTCTGTAAATTTTGACGAAATGCATCGTGATTATAATCGAGTCTCGATGAATTTTATTGAGACTTATAGAATTCAATAAAACTATATATACTAGATATCTAGACAAAATTCATCAAGACTCGATTATGTTCTCAACGAATTTTGTCAAAACTGAAAGAATTCAATAAAATTATTGAAATGCCTACAGATATATTGCCAAAAAGTGTCAAGGGGCAAGGAAAAACGTAGAGGGATAACAAAAAATGTCGAGGGGAGACAAAAAAATATTGAGGGAAGATGAAAAATGTCGAGAAGATACTATTTCTCCTCTTCTTCGATATATCAACAAATATTTTTATAAAGAATACTAACATATTGCATTCAAAGTGAAATAAAATTAGTTTGATTATAATTCTTAAACTCTAACGTACATTAACTAAACCAAAATGAATACAAAGACAACAGAAAATTAATTTCATAAAACGTAATATTAACTCATACTTGTTGAATATAATGTAGCCTTTATTTTATTTAGGTACTTCAATCAGCATAATTGAAACACGGTTTGAATGCTTACACAAAATTATATTTGTTTATCAACATGATTAGATAATAATTTCACATTTATTATTTTGTTTCTAAAACTTATTATACTTAATACAAACACAAAGAAATAAAAAAGGAGTAAATAGGTAGAAAATGTGTATTTTATTTATAAATATAGGATGAATTTAAGTTGAATCATAAATACTACTAGACTGAAAAATTAGGCTTTCTAAATAAAAATAAAAATAAAAAACTTCGATTTGCTGGTCAGCCAACAGCCAGTGGACCTCGCCAGGACGTGCCTTCGGTCAACTTCTTTTTCATATTGAGGAAATAGGATAATGACATTCGGTTCCCTCAGCGTTTACGTTCTTATAAATACTAATATAGTTTGTTCATCTGTAATAAATAGGTCCCTAACCTAATGTTGCTTAAGTAACAAAAAGTTTTTGGAAAAAATTGAATCTGCTTAAACCTATCAGTCCAGTATAACAAAACGGATTTTATGAAGAAAACGATTCTCTATCTTTTATAAAAATAAAAAAAAAAATAAAAAAATTCCTTGTTTGTGAGGGCACTGCGGATTCTCAACAAGGAGTATCAACACTGGTTTATTAACAGAACCATTAACTTGTTCACAAGGGTATCCAAAATCCTGAAAAAGTAATTATAATGTAAGTGGAGTACATGATAACTAGGATGAAGCACTTGTGTGTAGGGCCACCAAGGAAGCATAAATACCATCCTTCATGTTCACCAAAGTTTCATGCTGTCCTTTCTCTGCAATCACACCATTTTTCACCACAGCTATTAGATCAGCACCCTTGATTGTCGATAACCGGTGAGCCACCACCACTGTGGTCCGGCCAACCATAACTCGATCCAATGCATTTTGAACCACTCGTTCGGATTCTGCATCAAGAGCACTGGTTGCTTCGTCTAGAAGTAATATTTTTGGAGTCTTCACTATTGATCTTGCAATCGCCACTCTTTGTTTCTGTCCACCGGATAATTGAATCCCTCGTTCACCCACCAATGTGTCATACCCCTGCAGTTTTTAACTACTTGAAGGATCATGAAACTATGAAAAATAAATCATAATGATTGTAGTGCTCTAACCTCTTTTAAGCTACTAATAAACTTGTGGGCATTTGCCAATTCTGCAGCACCCAAAATTTCTGCTTCGGTTGCATTTCCTAATTCCTTACCATATGCAATGTTGGCTCGTATACTGTCATTAAATAACACAGGCTCTTGGCTCACCAGACCCATTTGCCGCCTTAACCACTTCAGTTGTAGCTTTCGGATTTCGATTCCATCCAGTGTAATATGACCAGAATCAGGATCATAAAATCTCTGCAGCAACGAGATTACTGTTGATTTTCCACTCCCACTTTCTCCAACCAGAGCCAGTGTCTGATAAAATGAATTCATATATTTAAGTTCAGTACTGCTATCAATATGCTTGTGCATGGCTTGTCATTAGCTATAAGGTAAATGAAGCAAACATCGGTTTACCTTGCCAGCATGAATAGCCAAACAAAGATCTTTGAAGATTTGAACTTCAGGTCTTGTGGGATAGTTAAAACAAACATGCTGAAATTCAATTTCTCCCTTAATGTTTTCTATAGTTGTTCCAGACTCATCACTAGCATCTATTTTTGATTTTCCGTCAAGAATTGCAAATACAGAAGCTACAGCACTTAAGACCTTACTGACGTCAGGAGCAAGGGAGCCTGATTGAGACACTGCAGTGGCTGACATAGTGAGAGTATAGAAAACCTACAAATTGAGAAATAATAAACTGTGAGAAATACATAAGCATTTTATTTCTTGTTAAGAAACTGGTGGGGAGGAAATTATGAATGTTACTCTGGGAGGAAGGAACATACCCGAAAAACCTCTGAAAATGTTGTTTTGCCAGCCTCAACAAATCGTGCTCCGGCATAAAAACTGCCAGCATAAACAGAATACAGCAAGAAGGATGATATTCCAAAAGCTGCTCCACCTATGAAACCTTGCTTTATCCCTGCCTTCATGGGGCCTTCACATTTTTTCTGGTATAATTCCATCACCTTCTCTTCAGCACAGAAAGAAGCGACAGTTCTGATACTCCCTACTGCATCGTTTACAACCTGACTTGCTTCCTCATACATTTTCTGCCATCATTTACATATTTCATTGACAATCAATAAGACTTACACAACCTACGCTATTGCAATGTATGAAGTATTAATTACCTATCCTTCATTCTCAAGTATAATTTGGAGCATACCTTAGAATCAGCACTGAAGCCTTTCAGGAACTTCACGTGAAAATATCCATTAACTCCAACAAGAGGCACCAACAGAAAGACTATGAGAGCCAATTGCCAGTTTGCTTCAAAAGCAATAATTATGCCAGCAATTAGAGTTGCAAAATTTTGAACAAGTAAACCAAGTGCATCTCCAACCATACTTCGCACAGAAGCTGAATCTGTAGAAAGTCTTGCACCAATGGCACCACTTGAGTGCTCAGGTGCATCAAACCAACTTATTTCCATATAAACCACTTTCTCAAAGCACATTGATCTGATTCTTTTTATTAACTTACACCCAGCCACTGCAAAAAAATATGACCTTAATGGATTAGCCAATAAACCTGTTAAGGCTAGAAGAAAGTACATCAATGCCCAAAATTTTGTATCCTTGCGAAGTTTATCTGGTGGCTCAAAGAAAGATTTTATTGCACCGGAAAGAAGAATCCCTATAATAGGCAATATTACACCCGTAACTGCGGCAGAAATTGTGCCTAATACTAACACTGGGATTTCTGGCTTGTTAAGATAGGCTAGGCGACGAAGTGGGACTTCTGGAGGTGGTTGAGATTGCTCTGAAGCCGAAGTATATGCTTCAGCACATGTTTCTGGAACACCAATTTCAGTGGGTACACCAAAGGGAAATGTAAATGAGTGGCGACTACTATTCCCCGTTCCAGATGAACTGCGACTTAAGGATCTTATTAATGAAAACCGTTGGCTTGGATGTCTTCCTGATTCCACTAGTAACTCTGGCTTGTCCTGATCAGTTGCAACATTTTGTTCTGAAACCATGCTTATTTCTTGCATCCGTATAAGCTGACTATATGCTCCATCAGGATCCTTGGTTAGCTCGGAGTGTATACCTGATTGGTAAAATGGAATATAAGCTGTTATTATTTAAGGAGTAATGAAACAGAGAGAAAGAGCAGAGAGCTTAACTAGTGGAAAGGTGAGGAATACCCGAAAGAATTCACAATTTGGTGTTTTATTTGGGAAAATATTATGGGAGGATATAGAAGCACCTTTTTTTCTAAACAACTAGGAATTTTTCATCAACTACTTGCACTTGTTATAATTATTAGCAAAATATATGATAAGTGTCAAGAAAATTTGCTTGAAATTAATAGATAAGGTAGTGTGAAGAAAAAGAAAAAGAAAAAGAAAATATGCACCTTTTTCAACAATTTTTCCTTGATGAATAACAGCAATCATATCAGCATTTCTCACTGTACTCAAACGATGGGCTACTATGACAGTAGTCCGGTTGATCATGATTTTGTCCAATGCCTCCTGCACAACTCTTTCAGATTCTGCATCAAGAGCGCTCGTGGCTTCATCTAAAAGTAGAATTTTCGGGTCTTTGAGAATTGCTCTAGCTATTGCCACTCTCTGCTTTTGCCCCCCTGATAGCTGAGTTCCATGCTCCCCCACCATTGTGTCAAGTCCCTGCATACATAAAACACACACGAAAAAGATGAATAGACCAGGTAGAAAGTTTTCATTATACTTCTGGAAAAGAATCCTTGAAAAGAAAATGAAAGGATGAAAAATGAAAACCTGAGGCAAGTTATCTATGAACTTTGCCGCATTGGCAAGTTCAGCAGCAGCCCTGATTTCCTCAACAGTGGCACCATCTTTTCCATAAGCAATGTTATCCTTAATGCTGGATGTGAATAAAACAGGTTCCTGGCTGACAAGGCCTATTTTCTGTCTAATCCATTTAAGTTGGAAGTCTTTGAGATTAAAGCCATCAATTAGAACTTCACCAGCCAGAGGATCGTAAAATCTCACAATTAAACTGATGACTGTTGATTTCCCACTTCCACTCTGTCCAACCAAAGCAGCAGTCATTCCACTTGGTATGAAGAGGGAGAATCCATGGAATATTTGTTCATGTGGTCTTGATGGATAGCTGAAATAAACATCTACTAATTCTATGTCTCCACGAATATCACCTACTTGCAATCCATTGGTGTCATAAGCATCTATCTGTGGCTTCCTACCAATTGCCTCAAACAATTTATATGCTGCAGCTTTTCCTGCCGCAATTGCACTTACGCATGGAGATGCCTGCCCTAAAGACCTGAAAAAAGAAAGAAACCGTATCAACAAAACTTTGAGAATCTCAATCGTTTTCAAAACATTAATCATATCTTTTTTTTTAAAAAAAAAAAATTTGGGTTCGAATCACTTATTACATGCATGCAAATTGAGTTACATATAATCTGATATACTTCTATTACAGCTTAATATGTAAGGATATCAGAGTATGCATCCTGATGCAGTGGCAAAATGGTGGTGTTGCAAAGAAGCTGAAACAGAGACTGTAACAGGTGCATTGATCTAATACTGATGCACAACAGGTAATCCAGCAAAAGTCAAGAGTAGTGGTTAGCAACTGGTATGGTAGTTAGAAGAAGAGCTGAGCTGGAGAGTGATGGTTAGCAACGGGTATGGTAGTTAGAAGAAGAGCCGAGCTGGCAGTGCAAGCTGTAAAAGAATCTGTTATGATGCATTCGTGTATATTCTGAATTGTAGAGTCTGTAAAGATTTCGAGAATATTCAATTGTGTTAGTATAAATACAAGTCATTCTCATTATTGTAAATATCATCGAAATACAAGAAATAAAGAGAATTTTGTTCATCAGTTTTTTTTTTCTTTCATTTTCTCAGTTATCAAACAGAGTCTTTCAGGTTCTTCAACTTAATAAAACAAAAAATCCAAAGCACAGCAAAACTTACAATGATCCAGTCATTATAGCAAAAATGACATTGATGACATCTCCTCCCCTGTATCCCTTGTCAAGTATCATTTTCCCACCAAACCATACAGCCAATGCGTAACTGCTGAATGCAATAAAGGTAACTGTACCAAAGCCTAAACCGGCTGCCAAGCCTTCTTGCACACCAGATTTGTAAGCTTTGGTTAGAGACTCATTGTATTTAGTTATCGCTTGCTTCTCCCCAGTAAATGATGCTACCTATATAAACAATGGGCATCAAGATAATAATTCTGCAAAAAAGTAAAGCAGAGATTGGGTATTTTTCAGGGAAAGTGTTAATACAGTTTTGATTGCTCCAATTGTTTGTTCTGATACAGTTGCTGCAAGTGAATAAGCGGTTTGTCCTTGAGATGCCAGCTTTGCCATGAAAGTAGACATAACAGCACCAGCGATGACAAGTGCAGGAAGAGATGATAACATGACAAGGGTGAGAAGCCATCCCTTGAAAAATGCAATAACAATGCCTCCAATGAATGTTCCCAGTAGCTGTATGAGTTTTCCAACCTGCATTAAGAAGAAAAAAAAAGGGAAGGTTACAAATAATAAACAGAACATCTAAACTTTTTTGATGAAGGGGAGACAATTTAAAGCTTTTATGCTATATGAATACTTTCTCCCCCATCCCATCTTGGATAAGTATAGTGTCACCGGACATCCTTTCAATAATTTCTCCAGTGTGAGCTTCCTTATCAAAGAAGCCAATATCTTGCCTCAATATCGTCTTCAAGTATAAATTTCTTATTCGTGCTGCTTGTCGCTCTCCGGTGGTAATCCAGCAAGTCATCTCTAGCATATAGTAAAGATAGAGATCTCAGTTTCTAATAAACAAAAGAGCTCTTCTGTCTTAGTGTGAAGCCTGATATACTTACGGATAATTCCTGCAGCACCTGCTCCCAAAGCCAAGAATACAAAGTTCAGAGACACCTGAGGATATAACAAATCAATAAGAGTCTTAAAAATCATTAGATAAAGAAATTATTTACTGAAGAAACATTGTTATTGAGCAAATTATTAAGGACAACATAGATGAAGTAGAAAGAGAATTTGAAAAGGTAATGTGAACAAAATCTTTTCTTTGTTTGATGGAGGCCATTTCAAAATACCTTTGAGACTTCATGAAGCACTTTTTTTATGTTGGCATTTTCTCCAAATGCGTTAACCAAATTTCCAACAAGTACAGTCATGAGGGGCACACACAATCCATTTCCAACAGCAGCAATTGTGCCCAAACCAATGAACAGAATATCAGTGGAGTCGGCAAAGGAGAAAAGCTTATAATATGGTAGTGTTTTACTGTTTTCTTCTTTCTCATTTCTTTTGTCTGAATCTTCTTGGTTATTGTCAGCTCTTTCAGGGGTTTCCTGTGACTCTACCACTGGAGAATGACTCGTTGAAGTTTTGACATGCTCTGTGTTTATTTCTCCATCCAAGTCGTTCTTGTTGCTCATTTTGCTCCTGTTGCCTACAGCATTGAGTTTGTAGAACATAAATAGTTGCAAGAATAAAGCAATTGATCTAAAATGACATGAAGTTGAACCATGGAAGAAGAAGTCTGTTGTCTCCTTTCAAAATCAAGTTCATGATTACCCAGCATAAGAAAATCCCCAAAGAAAAAAAAGCAATATCCTGTATTCATCATTTTTCTTGTTCATGAATATTTCTTTAGCATGAAATCAAAAATTCATGACCTTGATAGAAATTAATTAAACCCAAAACAAAATGGGAGAGGCTGCATAATATGAAACGTTTCATCATCCTAAGTTGACATGAGAAATTCAATGTCACAACACACAACTCAAGCACATATAACGAGAAAGAGTTTTTACAACTTCAATGATCATTAAACTCACCGAAGATCAATAAAGATACTTAAATTCTTTTGGAGTCTGGGTGGCGTCAATCAAGTGTTTGTACTCTGCCTCTGAGAATATCGATCAGACCATGTTATGTTGCCCTGCATGCTTCTTAACCAATAAATAGTACTCTACTACTTCATTTTATAAGCCACTGATTTTACAATTTACTCACATCCTAACTAAACTCTGTTCATAAAATTTCAACGTTCGTCATTCTTAATATTCTTATATAAATAGTGAATTATGGTAAACTTTATAAGATTTCATGGCCCGTAATTATGTCACCTTAATCAGATTAGTTAGTGTCTTTTCTAAAATCCTTTAATACTATATACGCAAGCTACTAATTCCACTCTAAACGTACCTTGTAGGGGACCGCGAGTCCGCTGATTGTAATATACTTCCTACCATGAACTGATCTCCTTAACAAATATTTGTAGTTAGTATTACATTAAATGTATGTCTATACAGATAGATTTGATCAATTGATTTGGATTATATTGGGCTTGACAATGATTTAATACTTATTTGAAGAAATTCTAGAAGTCCAGAGAGCTAATATGCAAGAACAAATACGACAAGAAGAAGGAATGAGAACAGCGCAAGCAATGAGAGCAGCTAAATTGGATATACTTTCATTTCGCGAGAATATTGGCAGTTTTCAAAGCTAAAAATCTTAGAAATATTTAATAGGAGAAGATAATGACCTGGATTGGTCATTAAAAGTTGATTACGTTAAACAAACGTTTTAATTATTGTTCTTGATATAAAGCCAACGTGTATCAAGGTTCCAAGCAAAAGCAACAAATTTTAGTCGAAGGAATCTAAGATAAGCCAAGCCAGAAACTATATATCCTCTCTGTCGCATTTGTCTTTTGTACAAACTGCATATTATTGTTTGTGCTAATATCTTATGGTTAACCATTAAGCTTCAAACTGCATATTATTGTTTGTGCTAATATCTTAAGGTTAACCATTAAGCTTCTAGACAGGAGGAAAAATCTTAAGTTCCTTCTTATATGTTTACTCATGGATCTAATACATTCTTTAGCATTATAAAGTACACAAGGTTTTCTTGTTGGAGCATTATTCATGAATTGAATAGTAGAGTCATCAAAGCTGGAAAACAGGAAAAGATGAAGAATATATGCTCAAAGCTTTGCTTAAAACCAGCCTCCACTTTGTGTGCTTTGCATACTTCCTGATGGAAGAATATTACTTAAAACTGTATACCTTGCTTGATGGAATAATGATAGTAGAGTCATCAAAGGCTGGAATTTCTAATGCTCTCTTATATTATAGGGAAGAATATTAGTTGTTACTGCTTTTTTTTTTTTTTCCTATTTAATCTGTGTGGGTTGTTAACAAAAGAAAGCATTAGTATCACATATCTCGTTTTTCATTGTCTCCAAATCAAGCTCCCCAGATTGCTGAAACAAGGCTATCGAATATCTCGTTTTTCATTGTCTCCAAATCAAGCTCCCCAGATTGCGGAAACAAGGCTATCGAGAAAGTAATTACAATATAACGAGTACATGATAACTAGGATAGAGCACTTGTGTGTAGTGCTACCAAGGAAGCATATACACTATTTCTCATATTCTATCGGGTCGCAAGTCAACTTTGATACTTATTCTATCGGGTCGCAAGTCGACTTTGAAATTAAATGTAACAGTTCGAGCCTAATAACCGAAAGTCGGTTATGATACTAAATGTAACAGCTCGAGCCTAATAACCGAGTAGATATTGTCCACTTTGAGCACACAGCCATCACAAATTTGTTCTTGGACTTTGCAAGTCAAAACGCATCTACTGAGTTAAGAGAACCCAAATTATATAACCTATAGCCCAGACTCGCCTGCTAGCGATGTGAGATGTGACATTCTCCCCCATTTGGATCTCACGAGGAACTATATAACCTATAGTCCAGACTCACCCGCTAGCGATGTAGGATGTGACATTCTCCCCCCTTTAGATCTCACGTCCTCGTGAGGGGGCCATAACAGATATTTCACAGAACAAATATATCATAGAACATTTACACATCGGGTCGCAAGTCGGCTCTGATACCAAATGTAACAGCTCGGACCTAATAACCGATGTAACAGCCCATCATAGAACATTTACACATCGGGTCGCAAGTCGGCTCTGATACCAAATGTAACAGCTCGGACCTAATAACCGATGTAACAGCCTAGCCTTATCATAGAACATCTACACATTGGGTCGCAAGTCGGCTCTAATACCAAATGTAACAGTTCGGGCCTAATAACCGATGTAATAGCCCGGGCCTAATAACCGAGTAGATATTATCCGCTTTGGGCACACAGCCCGTCACGAATTTGTTATTGGGCTTTACAACCTAAAACGCGTCTATACCAAATGTAACAGCTCGGGCCTAATAACCGATATAACAGCCCGGGCCTTATCATAGAACATTTACACATCGGGTCGCAAGTCGGCTCTGATACCAAATGTAATAGCTCGGGCCTAATAACCGATGTAACAACCCGGGCCTAATAACCGAGTATATATTGTCCGCTTTGGGCACACAGCCCGTCACGGATTTGTTATTGGGCTTTGCAACCTAAAACACGTCTACTGAATTAAGAGAACCTAAGAACCTAAGCTATATAACCTATAGCCT
>JAXCLQ010029437.1:0-27136 GCA_035584115.1 Cedrela odorata
CAAATCAATTTATTAGAAAACCAAAATCTGTCCCAAAACAGTTTTAAGGGTAAATTAGGTTTCATGGTCATTTTAGGACAAATAACACACATGCATGGCATATACTTTACATCTAATGTAACAACCATTATGTTAGAACTTTATAAAATATGTTTAATACATTATAATTGTAACACCCGTAATATCCTTTGTAGAACTCATAATTATTAAGCAATGAGATAAGGTAAATGTATGAGAGTATTTATGTAAGTTTGGAAAATGTAATAGACATGAAGGATAGAAATGAGAATTTTATTGTTAACAATGTCATTTTTGAAATTTTAGATTATGATTAAAATAAAAAAATTTAAGTGGGCTAAGAATATATATATATATATATGCATTGGGCCTAATTTAATTAGTTAGGCCCAAACCCAATTGGTTATGTTTAAGCCTAATTGTCCAAGCCCAAGCTCAAGCCCAATTAGTTATGTTTAAGCAAAATTATTTAAGCCAAATTATTCAAGCCCAAGCCCAAGCCCAAGCCCAAGTATATATATATATATATATATGTATATAATAGAGTAAAATAAATGAATAAATATTAAGTTTTTGGCCAAAATTCTCTACACAATCCTAGCCATCCATTTGCTTTAATCTAAACCCTCTACTTGTCACAATTCTAAATATGTTTTGTGAAAGGATAAACATGAGCCATGTTAGTAGAAAATGAGGTGGCTAAATGTGGTCCCTTAGATTGATTGAAGAAATCTTAACCATCTATCCATGTGTTTAAGTAATTAAAATTAATTAATATTTGATATGTGATAGTGGAAAATGGGGTAGCAAAAGGACAGTCCTTGGATTGGTTAGATTAATCCAAGCCATCCATGTATTTTAAGAAATTATAATTAATTAGTATTTGATAGAAAATGGATGGAAAAAGGAGAGCCATTGGATTTAATTGAAGAAATTCAAGTCATTCATGTGTTTAAGCAATTATACTTAAACAAAATTAATGTTTTCAAATTGGAAAAGGCAAAGGGAGGCATACATACAAGGCATTGGAGAAGAAAGAAAGGGGAAAGGAAGAAAGGGGAAAGAAAAGGAAGAAAAGAAAAGGGAAATTGGTGAGTTTAAGTTTCTTTTAATTAGTGTTTTATTATTTTGGTGTAGTAAGCTTAAGGAATTGTTAATGCTAGATTGTAGTAGAATTTATATTATTCATGTTAACTTATGATTAGGAGATTTGAAATGAATATTTTTTTAAGTTGTATATGATGTTGGAAATTATATTATTAAAATTTACATTATTAGCTTTAAGTTATAATTTAGGTAATCAAGTATAAATAATGTTTCATATGTGTATAAGATGAGTATCATGTGGTTGTAATGAGTAAATTGGAAGAAATTTGTTTATTATGTTGTGATAATGGTAGAATTGGTGGAAATTTATATTGTTAATGCTAAATTGTTGAAGGAAATTAGTATTATTTTAATGCTGCATTAATAAAGTGTTAAGACAATTGTAGTATTAATGTTAAATTTGTAGTAGGAAATTAAGAATTGATATTATGTTAATGTTATATAGCATTTTAAATTAGTGGAATTCATGGCTATAAAGTGTTAGTAACATGTGTATGTCAAGTTTATATTAATAGTGCAAATTTGTGGAAAATTAGAATGTGGTTGTGGTTGTGGTAATTGTTATTAACATACATATGTAATGTTTATAATATTTGTAACACTTGAGTTATTAATATGAACTTGTAGTTAAAAAGCTAGGATATTTAGCACATTATAAAATTGGGTATGTTTTATTGGAAATTATGATATTAATGTTAAATTGAAGGTGAGAAATTAAATTTAAATAATGTATAATATGTGTTTGTAATAGCTTAAATAGTTATGTGTGGATTTGGAATGGCGTATTTGGGAAATTGGAATTGAATCTCGGCGATTGTTAGTAGGCCAAGTCTGTGTGATATAATTGGGAGTGTTTTAAAATTTGATAATGCGGTGTTGTTGGAAAACGGCAATACTTTACGAATTTAGAATTTTACTCCAAAAGTATTTTCCGAAAATAGTTGTAATATACGTATTTAGTTATATGTATGTATAGGTATATATGGAATGGTAAATGAAGTAAATATGATGATGAATGTGTTTTAGGATTTCATTAAGTATCAAATTGAGAAATGTGAATGTCGTAGGTAGGTAACGACGAGTATAAATGTGTAACTGAAATAGATTGTGTTAATTTGATTTTAGGTACGCCACATTAATCTAAGAACATACCCAGAGAGAGCGGAAACAAGAGTAAGTGAATCATGCATGCATTTTAATGCTTTGAAACTATGTGATATTCAATGTGGTGATAAAATAAAAATGTGATTTTAAGGTTTGGTATGCCAATGCAATTCTATGAAATGATTAGTGAAATGTTTGTGAATTTAAATGTTTACGCTGATATCGCATTTAGAAAATAAATATGAAATGTTGTCGATGTGCAAAATGTTTGAAAAAGAATGTATTTTATGGCTTAATCATTAGTTATGCTATTCTGACCTAGTCGGGTCTCATGTTTATAGCGAATGTTGCGGACTAGTAAGAATTTTGTTTAACACTTTGCACACGTTTCTATTATATGAATATAAAAATGACCGCTATATGTAGAACATGTCATTACATTTTGAATCCGGGTCACTGTGGGTGCAGGTGATACTAATTGACTAAGCCGTTTTGAATATGTTTGTATTGTGAATAAATTCTATGTATTTGGAAAAGTTTGAAAATGTTTTTGTTATTTAAACTGTCATATTGTGTTATGCATCGACATATAAAAACATGCTTTGATTTGCTTACTGAGACTTGTATCTCATTCTTTATTGTAAAAAATTTTATTTTTCAAATAATAGTACATAAAGGTGACCAAGTACACGAGCAAGAGTACTAGGCATATGTGAAGTTTTTTGGATATATGTAATTGTAGGTTAGCTAAGTAATGTGTATAAACTTGTATGTATAAGAACTTATATAAATTGAATTATGTTAGGTTTGTGTAATAAAAGTGATGCATTGTATATTATATGTGTTAAAGATATTTGAGGTTAAATGTATGTAAAAGGGGTGTGACAATAATCATTGGAAAACAAAATTTCAAAAATATTAAATAAAACAGTCCACTTGCATGCATTATTATGTGTTTTACAAGCTTGCAATACTTCCAATCCATCAAGCACTTCAACCATTGAAATTACATGCATTTTATAACATTTACAAGTTATCTAAACACATGCAATCAGACTTAGAAAACTGATTTTTTAGAATTCTTACATGCATGGCAAAATTTTGTTTTTATGCATAATGCTTAAAGAAAAAAATTTCACCCAATGCAACCAACATGCTTAAATCAACATGCAATTGATCCAATCATTTCATATATGTGTCATAACACTTATAAACATCATATGCATGTTATAAGAACAAGAAAAATAATTTTTCTTAACCATATTATCCACTTGGCCAAATCAACATGCAAACATAAGCGTTCAAAAAAAGAATTCTGCACCACTTAATGAACATGCATGCTTTTCACGATTCAAATCACACTCAATCATCCCTAATTATGCATACAACATTAATACACATATTAGAACACATGATTAAAGATCTAGAAACATTTTTTAGACCAAAATCAACATGAAAACTAAGAGGCATTTGGAGTTTTTCAACATCAAAAATTATTTTTTGACATTTTCACCAACATGCATGAATATTTCATAAACCATCTCTATTAGACATGCATGCATGCAACCCTAACATTTGTAACATCATAACATGCATATCTTAAAATCTGGGAAACAATTTTCCAGAATGATCAACCATGATACCCGAATTTACACATGAACAAAGAACATGAAAAATATTTTTTCATGAAATATTTCACATGTAACATCATTCATGCATCCAATGCACAAATAAATCATGGATAATCAGTTTATTACATTTAAATATGACATGCAAGGAGCTATTTGGCTCTGATACCGTTTATTAAATATCAAGAATGCATATTTTCTATGTAGGTAATATCCTTCCGTTGTCTATATCCTTATCGAGTATGGATTCTCAGATGTCAAAATCTCGAACTCGATTTATCTGTGAGCTATCGATCACAATATCCGAAATTTGTCATCTCGAACTCTTTCGCATGACTAATAATCACTCTAGCTAGAGATTTATTTTTCTGAGATTTATTGACACTCACTTTAGGGAACGATTTTAATAAGAACATTTACTCTAAATATCTTATTTGGACTTATCACATTTATAAATTATTTATAGCATGTATAAATAGTTGAAACAGCATACCAATGTGAGTCAAGAACAATTCTTTTATTTATTAAAATTAATAAATATCTAATTACAAATTAAATGCTGAGAAACTTACAACACGATTGATTTCTAGGGCATATACACTAACACAAAACAAGTTAACAAGTTAAGGAAAACTATCATTGACTATTTAGATTGTGTAAAACATTATTAGCTCCATAATGGGAATTGGGAGCACATAGCCATAGATTTTTTTTTTTTTGGTGAAGTTACGAAAGACAGAAAAAGGCTTCAATGTAATTTGGGTGAATTCAGATAGGTTAATGAAGTTTTACATTTTATTCTAGTGTAAAGAACTTATTCCATGGATAAGTATACATAATTGCATATCACCGAGATTGCGAAATTAAATAGAATGCTTATTTTCATCGCCTCTAGGTAAAGATATGAAATTCACATTTATATTTTAGAAGAGTTGGCACAAAGCTATTTGTATAATATTGAACTTTATTACTTCATGTCACCCATAAACTAATGGACAATCAAAAAAAAATTTGGACTTCATAGTTTGTTAAATTGGTGTTCCTTAAGATTGTTTCAAGGAAAGGAGTTATGAGATATGAAATAAAAGAAAAGTTAAGCTTAAGGTTTAATTGGATTTTATTTTTGAGATACTAGAAAGAGTAGGAGATGTCGCTTATTGACTTACTCTTTCTCCATTATTATCTAGAATTCATGTGTGTTTTATGTGTTTATGTTATGTAAGAACTTTCTCAACTTAGCATATGTGATATGTTATGAGCCACAACAACTAAGAGAATATTTTACCTACAAAGAGATGCATAGCAAGTGCTTGATCGTAAGAGTGTTGTGTACTAGGAAGATATTTTTATTAAAAATTATATAGTAAAACCATTGATTGGAGGATGCAACTTAGGAACGAGAAGTGTAGATATGGATAAAGTACCCCTATCAATTTAAGGAATGAGATAGTGAATTTCGAAGACAAAATTCTTTTAAGAAAGGGAGAAACTGTAACTCCCGCATATTATAACATATTAGTATTAAATATATTTTATAAGAATTTTATGGATTAAGACTTTTGTAGGTTATTATTATGGGTCAAACTTATTTAATAATAAAGGTCCATAATAAGGTTTTATTATTTTATTTAGCATTGGGCTTTCCTAAACCACAAAAAAACCCTAAAATATGAATAGGTTATTTTCTTTATGAGAAGGGTTCCTCTAATAATATATACACTTGTTTCAAATGAGGTTAAGATTTCATACAAGAAGATTTGAAGATTGAAGGTAAGTTTTAGATATTTCTTTACTTTTATGTTAATGATGATTATTAAGAATTTAACATGCAATTGTTATTATGTATGTTTCATAAAATATGATAATTATAAGGATTTATAACCTGCTTTAGGGTGTTTAAGTAGAATTTCTTATAATAATGGGTTAATGGTTATTGTTTGGGAAGAATAAATTGAAGAAAGAGAAGTTTTGCATAGTTGATGAATGACAGTAGTTCAGTTCGTGAATTTTGTAAAATTATATGTTACAAATTTGACTAAACTAATTTAAGTGAATAAATTACACATCTTTAGGGTTATTATGAATTTTATTAAATAAATAAATATTAAGTTTTCAATTTTTAATGATTTTTCAAAATTGACCCTATAATACTGAAAACTACTCATTTTTGTAGAATAGTTAAATAACGAAATTGTTTTAGTTAATCAAATCATCTTCAAAAATTATGATATTTTCTATACTAATTTATAATTGTGTTTATTACATCATATTAAAATTTTAAGATCAAATTCTTTGTTTCGAATTTATATGAAATTATGAATAAACATAGCGTACTGTAGATTTCTGTTGGCATAATTTGAAGATTTCAAAATTAAATTTGTTTAAACGATTTATAAGATGAATTTAGTCCCAAAACTTTTAATTCCTTACTGTCCATATGTCTATATTATTTTTGAAAAGTTTTAGGATATTTGGACACGTATTCTATTTTCTAAAAATCAAATATTAGAAATTATTCAGTATATTTCCTAACACTATTAAGATAAATGATCGAATTTAGGATAGGAAAAAAAAATAGTTTTAAGAGGATTAAAAGGTCAATATTTTAATTTAATTTTATATTATGTTTCTTAAATGTTATTTTATGATTTTATGAGGAAATAACATTGTTTAAGATAGAAGAAAAATCCTTAAATAACAAAAGGTCAGTTTTGGCGGGTTTAGGAATATTAAGTTGCCAAATAAATTGCGTGATGTAAGTTATACTTCTAAGATCTAATGAGTTATATTGTGCTTTGTGGTGGTGTATACTAGCCTTATAAATGTCAATATTTTATTATAGGTCAAGTTGTTTAAGCTAGCTTCGTTGTAAATGTCAAGAGGTAAGTATACTAGACTTTTAAAATGAATCACAATAAATGTATGTATGTGTTTTATTGTAATTTTAAAAATATTTTTCAATTATATGTTATTATGAAAGTATTGATTTTCCATTATTATGCGTTTTTGTAGTTGTTTATGATGATGTGTTTATATGTGATTACTTATAAATTATGTGCATTGACATTAAAGCACGAACATATGCATTGTGTTTTAAGTGATAAGAAGTAATTTTGTTTAAAAATGTTCATGAAAGTTAAGATTTATGTGCTAGGGTATTAAACTTCATAACTTTTTTAGTAGGCAATTAAAAGTTTATAAGAAGCCTTTATAAGTGTGGTCATTCCTTCGGGTTTGGTATATTAATAAGTATTAAGTGTTCTGTATGATTTGGGAGAGACTTTTGGGGGTACCCCAGGGTATAATGTGTCTTCACATTCGTGTGATGACGTATTTGTGCATGTGGGAGAACTCACCGATGATCAAGGTGAGAGAGTGGCTCTTACCTTTGAGCATGTATTCATTGCTTTTAAAATCATATGTCTTACTTGCACTTACCCCACATACGGTATGTCATCGACGGGTGACATTGGCTCAATCAGTGATAAGTGAAGTCCCACTAAGTAGTAATTAAATGGAGATATTCTTAGTAAATTTTTAAAGAAGTTTCTACAATGTTTAAGTGTTATGAAAGTTTTGAAATGATCATAGTTTTCAACTTATGTCATATCATGTACACGCATTGTATATAAGAATATATGTATTTTATGTATATGAAAAACTAGTATACTTACTGAGTTTAAAACTCATTATAGTTTATTGTGATTCCCAAATAATTGAAATTAAGCTCATCACGAATAAATTTGGCTAAGCATTTATAGTTCCTTTATTCCTTAAGATTTAAGACTTCTGTTATTATTAAGTTTTGTAAGTTGTTCAAAAGTAATTTTTGTGATTAAGGAATATTTGTGAAGGTATATGAGTTAAATTTTAATACTTTCGCGTGATTTAAGTTTTGTAAATTAAAAAAATTACACTTTAGACCCTCCGAATTTAGGGGCGTTACATGATATAATAGTCAAATGAAAATATATAAAACTGCAGTGCCTGCATCATCTGCATCAACTAATCTATTTTGGCATTGACTTCGCGTTGAAAGTCACTAAATTTCTCATGGTGCGCTGCAAGTTTCTCCTTCAAGCTTTGTGATCTTGCGAACTACATCCATGTTAACATGGGAATCTTGTATCAGATCCTCTACTGTATCATGGTCATATTGCTCTTGTGCACCAAATGATTGTGCATACGTATGTTAGTCCGAAATATTATATGTTATGTGCACACCTAATGATTGTTCTGACGTATGCGAAATGACTTATCATCTCTGTGATCTATGTCAGGCGAGTGTGGTGTAACACATTGTATGCGTAGAGACTACAATACAAGAACAGAATCACAATAAGCAACATTTACAGTCGTAAATATTAAATTTATGATATTAAATATCAAACACGTACACAAACATGTACCATATTGTTCCCAAAAGGAATAACTGGTTTTATGAAAATAGGTTTTCTCCGTATTTACCTAACACTAGTGGAGAGAATGTCAGCAACTGCTTGAAATACAGTTCAACCATCTCCCTAATCTTTGTCTCCAACCTAACTTTGACTCTTGTCTATGAATAAAACATTAATATTTATATTACTAAAAGGTATACATTTTTCTAAAAAAGAAAGTTGTTTCATATATATATTTAAAAAAAAGTTTCTGCATGAAGTCCAACGCTTTAACATTAGCCTTCAAGGAAGTCCAACGCTTTAACATTAGCCTTCAAGGAAGTCCAACGCAATATCCACAGCAATGAATCATTGACACATTTTGCATACGCCGAGTGAGGGGCATGTGACAAGAGCACAATGCATAGGATCGATTCCCTGGCTTGATCCTGCCGAATTAGAGGGGAGCCACTGTCGTCACATAAAAAGTGCGGAATGGCTCACCCAAGGACCAAGACATGTATGCATGTGCATTTTAAAATTTTAAACAATTTAAACAAATGATGAACATGTGTAAAGTACACATACCTTAATGTCGATCATGGAATAAACTACTCATTAGCTTCGTGGCGTGTCACACACACCGAGTTATTGGCGACAAGTTTTGATTACCCGAATTCGTATTTGGAAACTTGTGGAAGAAAGGAAACTTGTGAAACTCTTTTCACCTCTTTCCTCTCTTTCTCTTTCTCTCTCTATTCTCTTCTTTCTTCTCTTTTTGAGGTTTGTTCAAAACACAAACTTATCACCATTCACCAATGGCCTTTACAGGAAAGGGGGAGAAGAAGATGAATAGTGTTTGGTTTCTCTCAAATCACAATACATGGAAAACAAAGTCTTATAATTTCAAAACCCAAATTACCACTTTTGTGTTTTCTCAAAACCATGAATGCCATGTGTCTAATTTTCATCTAAACACTTTGTTCAATAACAAAGTAAGTGGATTCCACATGGCACTCATCTATGAATGGATTCCAAATCCAATCCAATTTACATTAATCCAATTAATGTACCAAAATATATCAACATATAATATATATTAATCATATTAATATATATATATATATACTATATTAAACATATATATATTTAAGATATTTTAAGAGAGAGAGAATGTTTATTTTATTTTATATTACAATTTAATATTATATCATATATATAATTAAATGTAATCATCACTGAACAATGTTTGACTTTCAAACATTAATTCTAAAAAGAAACTTGGCAAAATTACATAGCGCTATTTGTTAAACAATGATCTATTCAATTAAATAACAATTATTTAATCATTAATAAATAAACCATTTATTTATTAATATCCTTATACCAAAATATCTTTTCTTAGTTTCCAAATGTTCGTAAATCATATTTACATAATCCGAATTTTTACTGAAATATTTTTCATGCATATGTATGCTAGCACGTCTTAGTCGGGAAATTAATTGTTTACAATAAAGAATTAAATTACCATACGATCAAAGTATCGAAACAATATTATTAACTAACTTAATAAATATTGTTCATGACAATAACCATCATCAACAAGTAATCCATATGTGTGTGACTGCCTGGGTTCACCATGAGTTGGACATGAGCGGATACGAACCCTTTTGCATCACTTTGATACAACTATTTGTATTCGAAGTTCCCAATGATTATGCGTAACCTCTAGCAAGATGCCATGACCCCCAGACACAAATGAATGAACCCATATAGTCATACGTTCATGTAGTAATGTCCCTCTGCTGTCGACTCACAATTGACTGCGAGTTATGGAATCGTCAAACCCCTAACTCAATCATAGGAACAAGGTCTCAAATCATATATGGGATTTGTGTATCCGAAAACACCTTTTCGAAAACACGTACTCTGGACAAAGATTTCATTTACCATGTACGACATCCCTGCCTAAGACCTCAAGCTCAAATATCTAAGCCAACAGATTCCATCTTGGTCATCACTTGTCCTCATACACTAAGAACACATTGCTAACAAGCTTCTTTCACTAGGCTTGGCTAACCCGATGCGATATACACAAGTGAACGATGTGTCTCAATACAGATAGCAGTCGTAACACCTCTGATCAAAGGACTAGTGGTGTACTAGTACAATTGTGTGACATATTAATGACTGTAGATAATTGAACGGAACAGTGAGCCGATCATGCTTTGTTTCCATGAGCAACAGAAGCGCGTCGTATGAAATTGACTTTTGGGCACGCGACCGTTGCAGGGGAGCCATGATCATCTTCATGGACCTATGGAATAGGCCATAAATTGATCTGGACATGCACACATGCATGTTTCGGCTTTCAAAAATTATTTTAAAATTCAAAGCAGAGGTGAGATGTCTCACCTTTGATTCTGCAATCCGGGACAGCAACAAGCTTGCTTCCTCAAGTGGTCTACATGTCGGAGTGCTAATGCCAGTTCCGGCTTATTTGAGATCTCCAAACTTCAGTTTGAGCTTCAACAAGCTTACCAAGCTTTCTCTCTCTAGATGCTCTCTTCTCTCTCTACGGTTTTTGCTCTAGTTCACAACCAAGCACAGCCCAAGCTTGCTTCTTTCTTCTATTTTGCTCTAGTTCTCAACCAAGCACACTTAAGCTTGCTTCACCAAGCAAACTCACGGTTGAAGAAGAAGAAAAACACTTGGTTTTTCCAAAAATAGAGAAGAAGGAAAAACACTCTTTTAAAAACAGAGAAGTATATATCTAGCATTACGTATTCTGTATATATATATATATATATATATATATAAGCTTAAAACACTTAAGTTTTGTGTTTATCAAATCCCATTTTGATTAACTCACACCGACGCTACTTATACCAATGCCTACTTGCATTTAACAAATCATCAAAATGAATTTAATGCGAAGTTATGAGTTATAGTTTAAGTCAGCTTTATGCATTGATTATTCTTAATAAAATGCATGTATTACAATAATACACATATACATTAATACATTATTAATATAATATATATTTATTAACACACACATATATATATATATATTTAATTTAATATAAAGAGAGAGAGAATTAAACATATATATATTACATTTAATATATATATATATAAATATATACATTCATTAATAAATATCTAATATATATATATATATATTATTACTCTAATAATATATACATATATATATTAACAATTAATATTATGATATTTACTATTATATTAATATAATTGATATTTATATTTTATGATTATATTAATCATATTAAATATAATATCCATATATCAATATCATAATACCCGTAAATCAAATTTACAGTATCCCATAATTAAACTGAAACATTTCCTACAAATACGCGTGCTGGCATATCAGAGTCAGGAAATTTATTTTTTACAATAAATAATCATATTGCTACCCGATCATTAATTGTACACTATCATTAACCAATTAATGATTATTGTATTGTAGCAATAGTCATCATCATCAAGTAACAGACTATGTGTGTGATCCCTTGGGTTCACTGTGAACTGGACATGGGTAGACACGAACTCCTTCGTATCTCTTCGGTTCAACTCTTTATAACTGAAGTTCCTAATGATTATGTGCAACATCTAGCAAAATGCCACAACCCTCAAACACTAATGAATTTATATAGTCGTACGTTCGTGTAGTAAAGTTCCTCTGCTGTCGACTCCAGATCGAGTGCGGGTCATGGAATTATCAAACCCCTAACTCAATCATAGGAACAGGGTCTCAAGTCATATACGGGAATCATGTATCCAAAAATACCTTTCTTAAAACACATACTCTGGCCAGAGATTTCATTTCCCATGTATGACATCCCTGTGTCACGGACTGATTTTTCTGTGCAGCCTTAGATGCAAATCTATAACAACATGCGCTAAGTCAGCCTTCCTTCCCAAAATCGTAAAAACCATAAAGACCATAAAGAAAGAAATGAAGAAAGAGCGCACAGAAAACTGCAGAGATTTGAGTTGCTGTAAAAGCTTGAATGTTTTGGCCTACAGCGACTGCTGAATTTATAGTAAAGCATATGTACAATAAAGGGCTGAAATTAACCCTAGAATTTCATCTAATGGCTTACAATGAAAGCTGTAAATTATTTTTCTAATAAAAGAATGATTTCCCTATTTACATGGCTTATTTCTTATTCAATACAAGGCTTTCTAATTAGTGTCAAATCTACCAAAGAAGCCAAGAAGCTGTAGTTTTTATTAATTTAGGAGAGTGCTGCAGTAGCCCTAATGTGTGCAGCTTGTTTAGGAAAACTCTGCTGGGCAGGATATGTGGCATAATCTACTGCTCATGGTGCTACACAATTTGTTGCATGTATGCCGCATTCTGCTGCAGCATAATAGCTCTGCTACGGCATAAACTGGGCATTTTCTGTGGCATAAATTGGGGTGTGACATTCTCCTCCACCCAATCGAGCGACATCCTCAGCGCGCCATTGCTGGTAGTCACGAACCTGGTTTTCAAACTGCCACAGAGTTGTCTCAAGTTCCAACTTGCTTTGCTATCGGGCAAGCCCTACCACTTGACGAAGTACTCACGACTCGGCGGATAGTTTTGTCTTCGAACAATCCGGTCATCAAGGATGATCTCCGCTTCCTTGTCGAAAGTTGTGTTTATGTCCAAAGGCTGCAGCTTGGTTCGCTGTGCTTAGGGTCATCCGCATCTCCATGATAAGGCTTGAGATGACTTGCATGGAAAATCGGATGTAGTCTAAGCCTCGAGAGTAACTTCACCTTGTATGACACATTGCCTACTCGTTTGGCAATAGGAAATGGACCCTTATATTTCGGAACTAACCCCTTGTGTGTGTGGGAGTGTGGACTTGTGCTGCTGGGGCAGAATCTTCACCAGCACCATGTCGCCAACATTAAACTCCACATAACGCCACTTTTCGTCAGCCCACTTCTTCATCCGCTTTGCTGCTTTGTCGAGGTATGCTCGTGCAATGTCCGTTTGCTCATGCCACTACTTGGCAGCTTTGTATGCCACTAGGGAGCACCCTTTGTAGCTTGAGACAAGGATATGGGGCGTGAGAGACTGCTGCCTAGTAACCAACTCGAACAGGCTGTGATTGGTGGATTCGCTTCACTACAAATTGTAGGAAAACTGTGCCATATCCAGTAGGCGCGCCCAGTCATACTGTGTTGCCCTCATGAAGTGCCGCAGATACAGCTCCAGTAAAGCATTCACCCACTCAATCTGCCGATCAGTTTAGGGGTGAAAGCTTGTCGAAAAGTGGAGTGCCAAGCCCATGAGCTTGAACAGCTCAGTCCAAAATCTGCTAGTAAAGTGAGGGTCGTGATCGCTGATGATTGACTGCGGTAAGCCCCAATACTTGACCATATGTTTGAAGAAAAGCCTCACGGTCTCCTCCGCGGTGCAATCCTTTGGTGAGGGAATGAAAGTCGAATACTTGGAGAACCGATCAACCATCACAATGACAGTCCCCATCCCATCAGATTTCAGCAATGCCACTATAAAGTCCATGGACATGCCCTCCCATGGTCTCTTCGGAATGTGCAACGATTCCAGCAAGCTTATAAGACTTTGATGCTTACTCTTGTCTTGCTGACACACAAGACAAGTCAGCACAAATTGCTCCACGTTGTCCCTCATTTATGGCCAATAGTATGCCACTTCAAGCAATGCCCTCGTGCGCTTTTGGGCATGATGTCCTGCCCACTAAGTTTTGTGGCATTCCTTTGGCACATAAATACGCCACCCTTTGGTGTAGAGAAACCCATCTTCTACCCAAAACCGCTTGATTTTCCTAGTTTGTGCCAACTCCGGGAGGTGCTTAGCGAGCGAATCATGCTGCATACCTTCCATAATGAGGCTGAGAATCTCCCCTTATAGCTTGCTAACAACTGCAAACTCGGCCTTGCAACTTAGAGCGTCCGCCACTACATTGGCCTTGCCTGATTTGTACGCCAACTCAAAATCAAACTCAGCCAGAAAATCCTGTCACCTTGCTTGTTTCGGACTGAGCTTCTTCTGGTTTTGGAAGTAACTTGTGACCACGTTGTCTGTCTGCACCACAAGCTTTGATCCGAACAAGTAATGTCACTAAGTGCGTAGTGCATGAAAGACTGCTGTCATTTCTTTTTCCTGCACAATGTAACACTGCTCTGTCATTGAGCTTTCTGCTCTCAAATGCTATTGGATGTCCCTGCTGCATGAGCACACTGCCGATGGCAAAATCTGATACATTCGTTTGAACATTGAACGGTAATACATAGTCGGGCAGTGCGAGCACGGGCTCCTCCATCACTGCACGATTCAAACTGTAGAAAGCACGTTTACACTCCCATGATCTAGACTTCTTCAGCAAGTCGGTGAGAGGTGCGGCTATTCCCGAATAGCCCATGATGAACCTCCGACAGTAGTTTACCAACCTGAGGAAGAACATGACCTTCGTTGGTGGATCCCAATCCGCTATTGCTCGAATCTTAGACCTATCCATGAGAAGTTTTCCTTGATTTTATGCCTAAGGAACTCAACTTCTCGCTGTGTGAACGAGCACTTCTCCCTCTTCATGTACAGCTCGTTCTCTCATAGCACTTGAAAAATTGCTCGCAAGTGTGCCGCATGTTCTTCGAGTATGTCACTGTACATTGGTGAGGCTAAAGGGCATGACCAAGAACTCGTACGCGCCATACCGTGTCACACATGCTATCTTGGGTTCATCGCTAGGGGCTATGCGGACTTGGTAATATCCCAACGATCAAAAATATCAGCAATAAAAGGAACGGGATACTTGTGTTTGATTTTTACCTTGTTCAAGGCGCGATAGTCGATGCACATCCACAGCGAACCGTCGTGCTTGCGCTAAAACAACATCGGTGCCCCATATAGCGCCTTTGAGGGTTGAATGAACCTTGCGTCCAGTAACTTCTATAGTTGTTTCGCAACTTTGCCAACTCCGGCGACGCCATCCGGTAGGGAGCTATCGTTGGCGGTATAGCCCCCAGTTCCAACTTGATCTTGTAGTCCACCTCCCGCCGAGGTGGTAGTTTCTTTGGTAAGGCATTCAGCATCATATCTTTGTGCTCTGCAAACACCTTCGCAATTTTTGGTGATGGTGCAGACTCTTCAGTGTCGATAGCACCATCCGCCTCCGAGACTGTTGCGAGAAATGTCTCTTCCCTACCACTGACACCTTTCTTCACTTACATCGCTGAGAAAAGAGGGGTGTTGCCAGTGGGTTTTACTACTGTAGGCACCATGCAAGGACCTCCTTCCAGAATACACACGGAGTTGTATCACAGTATCAGTATGGCATTAAACTGTCGCAGAAAATCCATTTCTAGCACTGCATCAAAATCATCGAGAGGTGTTATAGAAACGTTTACCTTGCCGCGCTAGTTTCCCAAGTGCAGATCAATACTTCGAACTACACCATCAAGAGGTTTGGCTTCCGCATTCACTGTCTTGAGGAAGCCGCTCCCTTTTTCCACTTGAAGACCCAAGCGCTTCGCCTCCGCATTCTTGATAAAGTTGTACGAAGCTCCAATATCCAATAGCATATAAGTCTTCTTCCCATTGATGCACGCCTCGACATGCATGAGGGTCTTGCTGTGTGGAGTGTTAGGCACTGGTTTCGCCTTAAGTGCACTGAGCTACAGTAAGCTTCCCATGCTTGTCTGCTTTGCCGTTGCTTCTTACGCCTTAAACATGGCATTGAACGCCTTCCTCCGCGAACAATCCCTAGCCCAATGGTATCCATCACAGAAAAAGCAATTTAACCTTGGCTTGCTTCCTCTTTTCCCATCATGCCGCTGCTCCATCCTTTAGTGGCTGGTCTTTCTCATCGTTGTCCTGTTGAGGCTGAGAATCCCACGCTCCACTACCATTGCTGTGCTTATTTTAGTGGTACAACTTTCCCACATTTCCCTTACAGAAATCAACTAGCGTCTCGGTTATGGTTAGGGCAGTGCCGATATCCTTGACATCCCACTGCATGATTTCAGAAAAGGCCCATGGCTGCAGCTCATCGTAGAAGTTAAAAAGTAAGTCCTCATCGCTCATGTTTGGAATTTGAAGCATGAGGCCAGAAAACTCCTTAATATACTCCGCAATGGATTTATTTTGCTTCAGCTCCCTCATCCTCCTGCGAGCATCATACGACACATTTTCTAGATAAAATTGGCACTTAAGCTCTTGCTGTAACGCCTCCCAAGTGTCGATGGTGCACTGTCCCTTCTGAATTTCTGCATGCTTTCAATGCCACCAAGAAAGTGCATGATCGGAAAAGTAAAGGGTTGCAGTACTTACCTTATCTTGCTCATTCCATAAACCGATTACCTCGAAATACTGCTCAAACTGCCAGAAGTAGTCGTCCAGCTCCTTGGCATTCCGCTTTCTGCCATACGCTTTGGGTTTAGGAGCTTCAACTCTTGACATATGAACAGCCCCATGAGAGGAGCCAACCCTGCTGGCTACCGCTCGCTTGCAAAGGCTAATATCGCCTTTTGCATCCTCCAAGCGGCTGTGCAACAAGTCCATCTGTTGCTATATGGTCTCCAAAATCCCCAGAATTTTGGCTTCAAACGCTTCTTGCCCTTGACGCAGCTTCTCCTCGGTGGAATTGTTAGAACTGTGGATGAGCTCTTGCAGCTCTTCTACTTGAGTAGCCAACCCGCTCTCTAGGTTTTCCACAGTTTGCTCCAAACTGTTAAGTCGATCCCTAGCATCAACTGGCCCTTCTATCACCTTCCCCGTGGTGGTGCCGAGTTCATTAAGAGCATCACGGGACTTACTCTGCGCTCTAGTCCATTTTCTTTCTGTAGGAATTGGTTCCCTACCATGCATCTCTTCATTTTGTGCCATGGCGCTCATTCTTTCTTTCTTTGAAACTGTCACTCTGATACCAACTGTCACAGACTAATTTTTTCGTGCAGCCTTAGACGCAAATCTGGAATAATATATACGCTAAATCAGCCTTCCTTCCCAAAATTGCAAAAACCACAAAGACCACAAAGAAAGAGATGAAGAAAGAGTGCACAGAAAACTGCAGAGAGTTGAGTTGCTGTAAAAGCATGAATGCTTTGGCCTAAGCGGCTGTTGAATTTATAGTAAAGCATATGTATAATAAAACGCTGAGATTAACCCTAGAATCTCATCTAATGGCTTACAATGAAAGCTATAAATTCTATTCCTAATATAAGAAGGATTTCCCTATTTACATGGCTTATTTCTTATTTAATACAAGGCTTTCTAATTGGTGTCAAATCTCCTAAATAAGCCAAGAAGCTGTAGCCTTTATTAATTTAGGAAAGTGCTACTATAGCCCTAATATGTGTAGCTTGTTTAGGAAAGCTCTGCTGGGCAGGATCTGTGGCACAATCTACTGCACATGCTGCTGCACAATTTGCTGCATGTAAATCGCATTCTGCTTTGGCGTAAACTAGGCATTTTCTGTAGAGTAAACTGGGGCGTGACACCTGCCTAGGATCTCAAGCTCTAATATCTGAGCCAACAGATTCCATCTTAGTCATCATTTGTTATCATACACCAAGAACACATTACCAACAAGCTTCTTTCACTAGGCGTGGCTAGCCCAGTGCAATATAAACAAGTGAACAATGTTCCTCAATGTGGAAGGTAGCCGTGACACCTCAGGTCAAAGGATTAGTGGTACACTAGTATGGCTGTGTAAGGTATCATTGACTGTGAATAATCACCCATGTGATTTATCATGTTTGGTCACGTTCAGTAACACGTTTTCCAACGTATTACTCATGTTTATGCTCTTATGACATGAGACTTGTCACCCAACTATTAGCATCAATTACTAATCCTTGGCAGCATCAAATATGCCAGTCATGCAATGTCATACTCCCATATAACAATACCTTAACCGAGAATTAATTCGAATGTATTTAAATCAGACTCTGTACTTATACCTACAACTCTTTGTAGATAGAGTCTTAACGTCATAATACATTACGAAATCTCATTCTGCATTTTATATATAATATTAATATATTTATATGCAACTGAATATGCAAAATGATATAAATGTTATTTTATTAATTGTAAACTAATTTACAATTAATTACAAAATTATATACATAAGGATGATATTCCTAAACCGTATGACACGATTGGTTCTAGGGCATATCTCTAACAATAATCACAAATATGATTTGTCACATTTGGTCATATTCAGTAATACGTTCTCCAATGTATTATCCATGTTTATGCTTTTGTGACATGAGACTTGTCATCCAACTATTAGTATCCAATACTAATGCTTGGCAGCATCAAACATACTAGTAATACAATATCATACTCTTATATGATATTACCTCAACTGGGAACTTATTCGGATGTATTTAAATCAACACTCTATATTTATATCTACAACTCTTTGCAGATAGAGTCTTGACATCATAATATATCACGGGATCTCATTCTGCATTAGTTATTTATTAAAGCAACTGTAAATAAAAATTTATATAAAATGTTATTTTATTAATCATAAACAATTTACAATTAACTACAGAAATATATAATATAAAAGGAACGACATCCTTGAACCATATGACACAATTGGTTCTAGGGCATATTTCTAACAAACTTTCACTTGCACTAGAGCCAATCACCATGGTATCCAATACACATCCTCTCTAGATGGTGATCCAATTGCTCTATTCATCGATTTAGTCCATAGGTTCGCCACGTTATCCGCAGATGGGGTTTTCTACACGATCAAGTGTTTATCTGCTATAAACTCTGTGATCAAATAGTTTTTCCTTTAAATATGTTTAGACTTTTGGTGAAACCTCGGTTCCTTAGCCTAAGCTATTGCTCCATTATTGTCACAGTACAAAGTTATTGGGTTAAATATGGAAGGAATCACTCCAAGCTCTGTCACAAGCTTACCAATATAGACAACCTCTTTCACAGCTTCAAAAGCAGCGACATACTCAGCTTCTATAGTGGAGTCAGCTATGGTTATCTGTTTGTAACTCTTCCATTACATATAAAGAAAAATGCAGAAATAGACTTTCTGTCATCGACATCTGATTGGAAATCAGAATCAATGTAACCCTCAAGTTTTAACTCACCTCACCTAAATGTCAACACTAAATCCTTAGTTCTTCTCAAGTACTTAAGGATCCTTTTGACCGCAGTCCAATGTTCTTCTCCTGGATTTGCCTGATATCGACTTATAATTCTTATAGCATATGCTATATCAAGTCTAGTACATAGCTTGGCATACATAAGACTACCTATTGCCGAAGCATAAGGAATCTTCTGCATACACTTACACTTAGCCTCAGTTTTGGGTCCCATCTCTCGAGAAAGATAAATGCCATAACTGTAGGGTAAGAAACCCTTCTTGAAGCCATCCATATTGAACTTTTCAGTACTTTATCTATGTACTGACTCTGAGAAAGACCGATGATTCATTTCGTTCTATCTTTATAGAGGTGAATACCCAAAATGAAGGTTGCTTCCCCCAAGTCTTTCATGGGGAAAACATTTGACAACCACAATTTAGTCTCAAATAACATGCTCTCATCGTTTCCTATGAGTAGCACGTCATCTACATATAATACAAAGAATACGATGGCATTGTTATTCTCCTTTCTGTAGACACATGGTTCATCAATATTCTTGATAAAGCTAAACGATTTGATTGTTTCATTAAATCATATGTTTCAGCTTCTAGAAGCTTGCTTTAACCCATAAATAGATCTATGCAACTTACAGACCTTATAACTATCAATAGAGGCAATAAACCCAACTGCTTGTTGCATGTATATGGACTCCTTAATGAAACCATTAAGGAAGGCTGTCTTCACATCCATCTACTATATCTTATAGTCATAATAAGCAACAATAGTAAGTAATATTTGAATGGATTTCAGCATGGTTATTAGGGAAAAGGTTTCATCAAAATCAATGCCTTGTTTCTGATTATAACCCTTTGCCACCAACCTAGCTTTAAAAGTCACCACTTTTCCATCTTTGCCAATTTTTTGTTTGTAAACCCATTTACAACCGATAGGAACAATTCCTTCTGGTGGATCAACAAGTGACCAGATCTGATTAGCAAACATGGATTCCATTTCGAATTTCACGGCTTCATGCCATCTTCTAGAATCGATATCTAATATCGTTTCTTCATAGGTTCTAGGATCTTCCCTTTGTATATCTTCTTCAATCATAAATAAATCATAATTATTTTCATAAAGAAAATAATATCTCTGAGGAGAGCGTGATATTCTAGTAGATCTATGAAGAGTTTGGTCTATAAAAGACTGAGGATCAGATTGAACTAGTTTATCAAGATGAATTGGTTCATTTACATCAATAAGCTCATCCATCTAAGGTTAATTATCATCAAGCATTCTAAACTCCTTTGAAAACTCAATCTTTCTACCTAACCACCATTATCAATGAACTGATTCTCGAGGAACTGTACATATCTACTAATCAAAATCTTTTCGATCAGCATGAAAGTAGAAATAATATCCTAATCTATCTTTAGGATATCCAATGAATCGACCCTTTTCAGACTTAGCATCCAGTTTCCTAGTGTTAACTAATTTAACATAAGCTAGACATCCCTAATGCTTTATATAATTGAAGCTTAGAAGTTTCCTATATTATATCTCATATGATGTCTTGGGAATTGATTTTGATAGAGTCCTGTTCAAAATGTAAATTATGGTATTTAGGGCATATCCCTAAAGATATATAGGTAAGTTAGTGAAACTCATCATAGATCATACCATATCTAATAAAGTACGATTTCTCATTTCTAATACACCATTTTGCTGTGGTGTATAAAGAGGTGTAAGTTGAAAAATTATACCATTAGTTCTAAGAAATTCTAGAAATTCAGTACTTAAGTATTCACCTCCACGATCAGATCATAGAATCTTAATACTCTTTCCTGTTTGTTTCTCTACTTCAGTTTTGAATTATTTAAACTTTTCAAAAGAATCAAATTTGTACTTCAATAAGTATACATTGTTAGGGATATACCCTAAAACCAATCGTGTTATGTGGTTTAGGAATATCATTCCTAGTATATTTTTATATTTCTGTAATTAATTGTAAATTGTTTACGATTAATAAAATGACATTTATATTATTTTGCATTTACAATTGCTTTAATAAATAAATAATACAGAATGAGATCTCGTGATGTATTATGATGTCATGACTCTATCTGCAAGGAGTTGTAGATATGAGTACAGAATTTTGATTTGAATACATCCAAATTAGTTTTTGATTGAGGTAATGTCATATGGGAGTATGACATTACACAACTAACATGTTTGATGCTGCCAAGGATTAGTATTGGATACTAATAGTTGGGAGATGAGTCTCATGTCTCAAGAGCATAAATATGGGTGATGCGGTGGAGAATGTGTTACTGAGCGTGACTAAACGTGACGAATCACATGGGTGATTATCCATAGTTAATGATATGTCACACAGCCGTACTAGTGTACACTAGTCCTTTGACCTGAGGTGTCATGGCTGCCATCTGCATTGAGGCACATCATTCACTTGTGTATATCGCACCAGGCTGGCCACGCCTGGTGAAAGAAGCTTGCTGGCAATGTGTTCTTGGCGTAGGAGGACAAGTGATGACCAAAATGAAATTTACTAGCTCAGATTTTGGAGCTTGAGATCCTAGATGGGGATGTCACACATGTGAATAAAATCTCTGGCCAAAGTATATGTTTCCAAAAAGGTGTTTTCGGATACACGGTTCTCGTATATGATTTGAGACCCTGTTCCTATAATTGAGTTAGGGGTTTGACTATCTATGACTTGCACTCGATCAAAAGTCGACAGCAAAGGGACTTTACTACATGCACATTCGACTATATGGATTCATTAATGTCTAGGGGTCGTGGCATCTTGCTAGAGGTTATGCATGATCATTGGGAGCATCGGATGCAAGGAGTTGTACCGAAGTGATGCAAAAGGGTTCGTATCTGCTCATGTCTAGTTCACAGTAGATCCAGGTAGTCACACACACATAGGTTACTTGATGATGATGGTTATTGCCATATACAATATCGTTAAGTTAGTTAATGATATCATTATAATACTTGATTAGATGGCAATTTAATTCTTTATTGTAAAGAATTAATTTCCTAGCCAGGACGTGCTAGCACACGTGTGCGTGAAAAATATTTTGGTAATAATTCGGATTACATATATATGATTTACGAAAATTTGAAAACTAAGAAAAGATATTTTTCATAAGGATATTAATAAATAAATTATTTATTTATTATTGATTAAATAATCATTATTTGATTAAATAGATCCTTGCTTGACAAATGGCACCATATGATATTGACAAGTGTCTTTTAACATTTAATGTTTAAATATTAAACATTATAAGTAATGATTATATTTAATTATATATGATATAATATTAAAATGTAATCATTATATTTTATTTATATTGTATAAATAAAATGACACACTCTCTCTCTCTTGTTTAATATATATATATATATTAATATTGGATTAATATATATATATATATAATAAATACATCAAGCTGGTTAATGTTTTTGTTTATGCCAACCACACAAGCCTCAACATATGGATTGCCTTTGTTTATTTCGATAAATGAAAGGCAAGTGGGCAAGTGGATTGCCTTGTTTCATTTAATAAAATGAAAAACACAAATGGGCTATGACGACTGTGTAAGGAAAACACTCAAGTGTTGAGTATAAGTAACAAGTATTGGGATGCTACATTGTCTTCCCAAGTAAGATATAGAACCAACTAAGCTTCTTCTTCTTCTCCTTTCTCTACTGAGATGCCATTGTTGAGTAGGCGTTAGGGTTTTGTTTTGAACAAACACAAAAGATTGAAAAAAGAGAATAGAGAGAGAAAGATGAAAAGGAGGAAAGTAGTGAAAGGTGTTTCACGCTCTTCCCTCTCTTCCACAAAGAACTAGAAGTTTTCTAGATGTAGAAAACTTGTTCTTGAGTTTCCATTCACGAATCTAGTTAATTGGAACCCTTCACCATTAACTAAATGTGTGTGACATGCCTACAAGCTAACGAGTAGCTTGTTCCCGAAGATCGACATATAAGGTATATGTTGATCGTTTTGTTTAAATCGTTTAAAATTTTAAAATGCACATACATCTATGTCTATGGTCCTTGGGTGAGCCTTTTCCGCACTTGTCTTGTGATGACAATGGCTCCCTTTATCCAGTTTAACTAAAGCACGCCCGAGAATTGATCCGCGCGTCGCACTCTAACCGAGTTTCCTTCATACATAACCATACCGTAAATGATCATCGGTAAAGGTTATGAAGTATGAGAAACCTCCTCTAGCCATTTTACTAAATAGACCATATACATTAGTATGTATCAATTTAAGAACTTCATCGGCTTTTTTACCTTGTCCAATAAAGGATGATTTGGTCATCTTTCCTTGAAGACAGGATTCACAAGTGGGATAGGTTCAGAGCTCAATGGACTTATCAGTCCATCTTTACCCATCTTCATAATCATTTTGTCTTTAATATAACCCAATCTATGATGCCATATAAGTTTTGAATTAAGTTCATTTCTAGCTCTTTTCTTATTAATAGTATCAGTCATGTTAATTTCATTAGTCTCAAGAACATATAAGCCATTTACATTCAAGCTAGTGCCAATAAATTTATTTCTAAAATAAATACAACATTCACATTCATCAAACATAAAAGTGTAACCTTGTTTACACAACTAATTGACAGATAAAATGTTTCTATTGGCAGTATCAAAATACATAGTTTTGTACAATACAAAAACATGACCAGTAGGCAGAACAATTCTACACGTCCTTTAGCAAGTGGCAGCAACTGTTGCTCTATTTGCCATCTTCAGTGTTACTTCACCCTTCTCCAGTAACTGCTTACTATGAAGGCTCTATAACGACATGCATATATGAGAAGTGGCAGCTAAATTAATTATCCAGCTAGATAATTTAGTTTCAACAACATAACAAGAAAGCGTACCTTATGCCCTTTTCTGTCTTAGGTTCTCCATGTAAAAAGGACAATTCCTCTTCTAATGCCCAAGCTTCTTGCAATGATGACACTTATCATTGGCTTCGCTACCATCAGCTCGTTTGCCTTTGTCCTTCTTCTTATTCTTGGAGACTTCTCCTTTGGATCTAACCTTGGAAGACTTCTTGCCTTTCTTCTTTAATGCCTTACCATAAGATACCGTAACAAGAATAGTCTCATTTCCTTTCCCCTTTAAGACTCTCTTATGAAATGAAACAATTTCATTCATAAGTTCAGGAAAAGTCTGTTCCAGTTTGTTCATGTGATAATTGGTAACAAACAGATCAAAGCTAGATGAGAGTAACTGAAGGATCAAATCCATTTGTAACTCAAAGTCCATAGAAAACCCCAAATTATCCAACTAACCTATGAGGTTTATCATCTTCATAAGATGGGCTCTGGTGGCACTCTTGAACTAAGCCTCATTCCAAATAAAGTAATGGACAACTCACACCGCCTATACTTAAAACTCTCCCCAAACAATTCCGCTAAAAAACGATAGATCGTTGAGGCATCCTCCATGCCCTCATGTTGAATCTGTAAGTCATCACTCATAAATGCCATCATATTTGATCTAACCTTGAGATTATCATCCTTCCATTTCTTGAAGGTTTCAATCTCCTCTGGAGAAGCCTCACTAGGAAGGGACATAGGCATAGACCCCAAAATAACATAGCCTACGCACTCATAATCTAAAATAATTTTAAGATTCCGACACTAAACCTTAAAATTAGGTTTGGTAAGCCTATGAGTGTCAAGAATTCTTAGAAGAGGAATAAGCATTATTCTCCCATTAAAAAGAGATGATCTATAGAAAAAAAAAATTTAAACCCATCAGAATGTATTAAATGTATATTTATATTTCATTATATTTAGTTTTGGACTTTAAACTAAATAGTTCTCCCATCAATTTAAATATATCTCATACTCCTTCGATGAGAAAACTATATCCATCTTACAGATTTTTCGTGGGTGATCATATTATTATCAAACTTACAAAACCTCACTTAACAATTATTGGTCCAGTAAGCCCAATAAGTCAGAAACTCATTTCTGTTTGTAACTCCTTACAAGACATAATTAATTTACCTCTAAGAAAAGACAGCTCACCTAACAGTTATTGGTGCCTCAACCTGGTTAGGCTAGACCCAATGCCTTTTCTTAAATAAGAATGAAATCAAACCCCTCACCTAATAGTTGTTGAAAGTCAAAGACCCCTTATTAAGAAATATGTTAAATAGCTATGACACCTTGTGAAAGCCCTCGCCTAACAGTTATTGGGTTACCCCATCAAAAGTACCTATAACCTACCAATTGCATTGGAAGGTTTGAACCCAATATTTTAATATAAGGGAGATTTTTATTTAAGGTCTCATTTTAATATACATCACTATGCATATTATTTAGTAATGGGTTTATATCATACATTAACCCATCACTTAATCATATTAAATATATGAATTAACAATTAATTCATTTATGAGAGAATTCAATTGATACAATATCAATTGGTTGATTTATGTTCATCATTTTACTCCCACTAGAATTATATTAAATCTAGTTGAATTCAATACCTAAGTATTTACCTCCACGAATAGATCGTAGAATCTTAATACTCTTTCCTGACTGTTTCTCTACTGCAGTTTTGAATTCTTTAAACTTTATAAAAGATTCAGATTTATACTTCAATAAGTATACATAATCATATCGTGAATGATCATCGGTAAAGGTTATGAAGTATGAGAAACCTCCTCTAGCCATTTCACTAAATGAACTATATACAATAGTATGTATCAATTCAAGAACTTCATCAACTCTTTTCCCTTGTCCAAAAAAGGGCGATTTGGTCATCTATCATTGAAGATAGGATTCAGAAGTGGGATAGAGTTCAAAGCCTAATGAACTTATTAGTCCATCTTTACCCATCTTTATAATCCTTTTGTCTCTAATATGACCCAATCTATGATGTCATATAAGTTTTGGATTAAGTTCATTTTTAGATCTTTTCTTATTAATAGTATTAGTCATGTTAATTTCATTAGTCTCAAGAACATATAAACCATTTACATTTAAGCTAGTGCCAATCAATTTATTTCTAAAATAAATACAATATTTACATTCATCAAACATAAAAGTGTAACCTTGTTTACACAACTGATTGACAAATAAAATGTTTCTATTGGCAGTATCAAAATACATAGTTTTGTACAATACAAAAACATAATCCGAAGGCAGAACAATTTTACACATCTCTAAGCAAGTGGCAGCAACTGTTGCTCCATTAGCCATCTTCAGTGTCACTGCACCCTCCTCCAGTAACTACTTACTGTGAAGGTCTTGTAACGACATATAAATATGTGAAGTGGCAGCTGAATAAATTATCCAGCTATATGAATATGAAATAACACTTAATTCAGTTTTAATAACGTGACAAGAAAGCGTACCTTGTAAAAAAGATAGTTCCTCTTTTAATGTCTGAACTTCTTACAATAATGACACTCATCATGTAACACCCCCAACTTAGGGGTGCTATTGGCAGGTAACAGATTCCACCGTCACCCTAAGCCTTACTCTCTCTACATGCATGAATGCATACATTTGATTTTTAGGTTGACAAATATTATAAATCATAATGCATAAATCATTTAATGTAGTAAATCCAGTAATGTTATACAAAAAATTTTCAATGTATTAAAAAATTTTGATACAATGAAATAAATGATGCAACTTATGTAAATATATACATATATATTTCTAACATGCTCATGTCTAACCCATTTAT
>JAXCLQ010029458.1:0-27120 GCA_035584115.1 Cedrela odorata
ACATAATTCCATATTTTCTTCACATATTAATACAATTACTCAAATGACAATTCAATACATATATATATATATATATAACATCATATTTTTCATTTATCGCAATTCTACATCACAATACATTTTTGATAAATATACGTACACATATTCCAATGACAAATGCACGCATATTTTACGTTATGCACTTTCAATTATCACTATAAACTCAATTCTACATTTCTTACACAAAATCAAGCTTAAATTTGACAATTATCCACGGGTAAACAGTAACCCTAAATTTTTAATTTATCCAAAATGAAGAAATCGAGCTTAAAATAGATAAATTGACTTACCTAGAACCTGTTGAAGTCGTTAGAAGCTTGAATTAACCGTTTAAATTGAAAATTCCCAATTTGTCTCCAAAACCCTAATTTTCTCCTTACTTTTCTTGCCAAATTCTAGCTTCAATATCCAAATGAGATGTTAATTAGTCATTAGGAAACAAAAATTTGCGAGAATTTCGGTTAATATTCAAGAAATTTAATTAAAAAATGAAGGAGAAGATGAAGAAATTTGTTCCTGCTGAAGAGAAACGAAGAAAACATAGCTACTATCTTGTATTTTTATTTTTGAGTTAGAAAATTTCAATTAACCTCCCAAGATTTTTAAAAATTCTATATTTACCTACAACTTAAAAAAAAAACTCTTCAATTTAGTCCTGAAATAATTGAAACAAGGTTTACAACTTGTTGACAAGGGTGGGACTGGGCCTCGTAGCTGCAGCCAAGTTGAAAACAGAGCTAAAGTGAGATATTATGAGAATATTACTCCTCCAATTGCATTACATGCCCCTTTTAAGAAGAGAAAGCTTCTTCAGGATGACAATGCGAGTGAGAAATTTGATAAATTTGTCCGGAATGAAGGCATCAAAACTGACAGCCTAAATCTGGAGTCCCAAGAAGACCAAATTCTGTAAGCTTTTATAAGTTGAATGTCCTTGAATCATTTGTTATGTGATCTGCTTTCAGCTGACAGAAAAATTGTAAGTGATATCTCTTTTTTAGGCAACTTTAATGTGACGTCTTATTTTTCATTTTCTTGGTGTTCTAAACTTTTAATTACTCTTTGATAGATGAAAAGTGGATTTTTGTTGTTATTAGTCTTGAGTCATAACCAGAAGCAAAGTGATATATTGAGAAGACTTCTTGTAAACATTCATGCATAGAAAATATACAATTTGGATTCTATATTTCATTCATGGCTTTGGTAACTGTTCCAATATCTTTTGTTTTGTGCCTGCAGGATAGAAGCAGTTGGTTTAAGGAGCTGGTGAGTTGTCATTCCTGCATATTACTATTATTGTTCTATATTATTCTCTCAAATCAACAATGGGCTGCTCTCCTTTGAGCAGATCATTTAGTCATAGAATTTAGTACCTCAAGTCCTTATGCTTAGAAACATAAGTAAGAGTCTGAGAAACCGAAAGAATAGGACAAAAGTAAATCAATTACTCACATTAAAAGAGAGATTAAATAGAATGGTTTATAACACAAGAAGTTCTTTTTCCAAGTTGGTAATTCATCCGATAGGTTCTCGTTTGGATAGAACAGAAAAGTAGTTGTATGATCTTTTGTGATTCATGGATTTGTTATCATTTCTTGCCAAATCATCCATTCAGGTCTCAACACCTAACCTATACTACAGTATACATTATTTTTCTTTGGTCAATGGATTTCGTAGATACAGTATCTTCTGTTATCATTGCGTATAATATATTGTTAATTTTATTATTTGAAAGAAAATGGTCATATATGGTCTCTCTAGCAATTCTCTCTTCAGCTACCCATATCAAACTAATTGCATGGCATCCTCAATCTCACTTTGCTTGAAAAGAAAATGTTTCAAAAAACAGCAATATTATGTTCAGCTGTTAGCTGAAGAAAATACTTTTTGAGTATATTGATTGAAGGTTGACAGAGATGTGCTTTCTTGGGAACAGGAGAAGTTCTTGGTTGGAGAATTAAAAGATGCACAAGACTAAGATACACTTTGAAAAATATTGTCATAAATTACATTGAAGTTTTATAGCAATAGTGATTGTGAGGAGATACCCAATATTGGCTGCTTTCATTGTTTTCATTCATTATTCACAATGCGGAAAGTTTTTCATGAAGGTCCATTTGACATGGAATGACAAGAATCAGCTGGCATGCTCCGGATTGAATATTCTACAGCTGTTAAAGAAAAATTTTGATGTACCTTGACTTCAGGCTGAGAATGCTGCAACAAATCAGAAAAACTCCATTGTATCATAATTCCTTAAGTTCTTGAGATTTGCTTCCAGAATGGAGCCTCATTTTTACCCGAGACATTCAACAGCACTACCTGTTGGCGAATTGACTTTTTGACTTGAGATACCTTTGCTTCCCCTATGAGTGGGTGGTAGCTTGTTTGGCATTGGAGTGAATTGAGATCCTACCATTACAAGTATAAAAAATTATAGCTCTAATTCTCTCTCGCTCTCTATTCTTCTCCTTTATTTGACCCATCATAATCTGTTGATTTGTATTTGTTTCCTTTTGAATAAAATCTAATTCATAATCTCCTTGTTGATGATAACTTAGGTGACTTTGAGTTTAATAGCTTAAAGGTGTTTTGTGAACTTTAAAAAAAATGATCAAATTCAAATTTTGATTTGATTTTAATATCTGCTGTTGATTAATATCTCTTGTATTTTTTGTCATCATTTCTTCATCAGCCTTTGGAGGAAAAACTGCAGAGAGCTTATGAATTAGGCAAACTTGTATCACTTGAAAACCTGGATCCATCCTATACCTCATCTGAAGTAGAGGTATTTTGTATATCTCCATTTTAATAGCCCCTGTTTGAAGGAACTTGCATTTAGGGTTTGTACAACTTAATGATGTGATATCTCATCTCCTTGTCTGTTGTGACTTTTTGCAGTAGTTTTCATGAGTAAGAAAATTAATATTTTGGAATAAAGTTTGCAGTAGGATGTATGTAATAATTATTCTTTGCATTTCTTTCTGTAAAACCTCAGCATGGATATGGAACAGGCTGCGGCCACAAAATAACCATATACTTTTACAATTATATGCGACTTATTGCTAAATGTTTAGACCATTGCATGAACACAATTTTAATAGTTGAAATTACATCAAACATGTCAAATTCCCAGTCACATACAGTGTAATGACTACGACATCTGAATTGAGTTGCTAAGTTGAGTTTAACTATAAAAATAATCTGGCAGAATCCCAATTGCTTTATCCAACGCATATTCCATTTTTTTACTCGTCCCTCTCCACAGGATCTGCTATGGCATGCATTTCATGAAAAGGTTGAGGCAAAGATGCTACAATGCGATACTTTTTCCAGCCCCCACAGTGGTATATCATCTTCTTTTGGCTCTATTCTCTACATAGTCATTCATCTAATAGTCAAGTGAGGTATTTGGTGATTGATCTTTGAATTCATATGCTGGGAAAGTTCACACACCCATTCATGAAGACTAGTCATTACATCTGAAAACAGGTAAAGCTCTGGTTATATTCAAGTCCAAAGATGCAGCTGACTTAGCAAAATCTAGTTTGAGGAGATGCCTAAAGCTAGATGAAGGGAGGTACTTTGTACAACTTGTTTCTTTTGTATCATTTCTATTTGCCAATATTTGTTATGGGTGTTCAATATTTCCTTACATGGATGATTGACCAATTTCTGGATGTTAAATTAAGAGGACAAGTATTTCCTTACATGGATAATTAACCAATTTTTGGCTGTTAATTTAAGAGGACAACTATAGTTTAGGATTTCTGATGGTGTTTTTCCAAATAAATTATTGTGATTATATAGTTAATATTAATCAAGTCGTAATTTGAACATAAATCATGTTTAAAGTACAGAGTTGATAAATCTAACAGGTTGACCACCTGCTGGCCTGTGCTGCCAAATGGTACATAAGTTCTGAGGTTGGGGCCATGCATTGGGATTTGAGGAGTGGACTCTTCATATCGCTTTGGCAGAAGGAAAAGGCTGATCAACTTTATTTATTTAATGGCATAGGGAAATAGAAATCTTTTAGTTGTTGAATGAAATAAATCTAAAAATTGACTAATATAGTTTCTTTATCTCTTTCTTTTGTTTTGTCTAAAACAAAAATATATCATATATTATTGGTTCACCAAGGTCCCATTGAAATAGGATAGTACACTATTAACATGGTATGCATAGGTCAAATAGATTAGAAAATTGCTCACTTGATTTGTTTGACACATGGATCATTTGATGAATTGATTGGTGGGTTCAAATGCTTTGTATGATGCGCACCTTTTAATTTTTTTTTTCCTCTTAGACTGCTAAATCAAAAGGTTATAGGTGGCTGTTTAACTGAAGGTTTATGAGCCATTTTGAGTGTAAAACCAGTAGTATGTTAGCATATAGTTATTAACATGTTGATTTCATGGAGTATATAAATTTCACCTAAGAAGCTAATTATACAGTAGAATATAGGATGGTCGGAAGGCAGGTATGGGGTGAGGAACCCTAACCTTGTCTTTCCCAGCTTATTTAATGCCTCCTGCATTCTAACCGTGGCTTCAATTAAGGTAGCTTGTAAACCCATCCCCACTTCGTGAGTGAGAAGAAATCCACCAATTATGATCTTGGCTACAACAAAATGACATCACTCAACACCACCATCAAAATACCAAATAGATAATTAAAAAAAAAAAACCATGATGAGAGAAAAGGTGAGCAAATAATTACCTTTTTTTTTAATTATTGTTAAATCTAAATAAACTTGAATGTTGGATAACAATGTTCTTTTATTTGAGCCCTTGTAAATTTTCAACTGTTGAATAAACATTAAATCACCTGAAAAATATATAAATAAAATAATATTTACTCGACATATTAACAAAAACCATGATGATGTGAACTTTGTTATAGTTTTAAATGTTGTATAAATTATGTATAAAATATGCCTTTGATATAGAACAATACCTCTAAATAGTGTAAATAATTGAAAATTCTTGAATTCTAGTGAAGTTGCAGAAAAGGTAGTCCACCAAATAAATATGTACATATTTGAAATTTTGTCAAGAAAACTGGTAGGTTTTATATGGGTAGGAATGTAACCTGGATTAACCGGGTAAGAATAATTTTGAGAGGATAATCAGTGAATTAATTCAAACTTTTTACCTAAAGTAAAAAAGTAAAAAAAAAAAAATGAACTTTTTGTATTAATCAAAAAATGGGTTAAAACTCTATTAAGTTAGAGAAACAAATAGACTGAATTATTAAGTAAATTAGGTAAATGCAACCACGTTAAATATTCAGTCAAAAAAACTAATGGGCTCTCAATCTACCAATTAATTTGGTTAACAGTTTTGGGTAATTTGTTAATTATATGTGAGATACTCTGGTTGGAGTTCCATTGGTAAAAAGTTTACTGAGAAAAGGAAGAGGTAGAGGCTGCATACAGTGAAAAGGGAAAGCACATGAAAACAAATTAGGTTATATACTTAATCATATAAAAGGAATATTAAATCATTCTTGTCCGTTCCACAATTTTCATTCAATGTAAATCACCCTCTTGGTCTGGGTATTCACTGATGCATATTGTCATCTCTAGTTGACCATATTGAATTTTGTTCTACCTTATGATAAAATGTTGCATAGAATAAACCAATTGCTGCTGTGAAGTGTGTCAAATTCTAAGTTTTAATTATATGTAAGATTCTGGATTTGATATGTTTGCAGGCTGATTGATGGTAGCAGAGCAACTTTTAGTGAGCCTAGGAAGCCCACAAGATTTATTGGGCATCTGATTATTGACAAAATTAGGCCCAACCAACATGAAAATATGGTGAAATTATGTATTTGTTGTAGCGTTATTTTATCCTTAATTTTGAGTGCGATGTTGCACAATCAAACATCTTATATAATCTACAGTATATAAATTATACAAACTACGATACATAAAATAATGTAGCATAAAAGTAGTGAATGAATGACATAAAAATTAATAAAATAAATGAAAACAAATAGTGTGTGAAAATACAAAAAAATAATGTTAGGGATATAAACTCTCCATACAAACTATGAAGGTACAATATAATGTGATACTATTGTATGATTGCCACATGGTTCATATTATTTATTCTCACATCAGTTTGTATTCCATAATTTTTATAGTCAACAGAATAATTAACGTGGGCCACGTTGTAATGATATAATGGTACATCAGTTTGTATAAGGATTTTGTATATTTAGTGTAAAATATGTTCTATAGTCTTATTTGCGTTGTTTTCCCTTATATTTTTCAGAAAAAGCCTGTATCAACATCACACCGTTCCCAGCCAAATACAATTGAGTATGATATGGCCATCCAATGGTGTGTGCTACAGAAGCAGGTCAGATAAATGGTGGAAGGCATTAAATGAGGTTTTATTTTTTTATTTTTTTATTTTTTTAATCTCTTAAGTTGCATCTCCTTTTTTTTTGGGTCCTGCAGTTGTACATTAAAGCAACATATGCACATGCACGCTTAGACAAATTCTCATACACAAAGTTGGATCAAATCACCCTGCAAAGAAAGGCAAATTGCATGTGCTTATGCCATTCATTGTTCACTCACCATCAGGTTCCTTCCCAAGCACACCATGCAAACCAAATATAACTTTATCGTTTATATTGCAGTTGACAACCAATTAATTAGATGTTTGGCATTGAACATTTTTTCTTTAGTTCATGATAACAGGATATGAAGAGGTTGTGGTTGATCTCAGGTTTGAATGTTACTTGATAAAATGAAGTAATTGGTTCTGATGACTTGTGCATGCTGTAAGTAACTCCTATATGCGTCGTTAGGGATTGTGGTGCTTATACTTGGTAACACTAACTTTTAGTGGGACTTGTTCATTTTTTCATTAATATTTAATGAAGCCTTACCATCCTTTGTGCAATGAGTCATTGTTATCATCTACTCATGTTTCCCCGATGACCATCATGTGCACTAAATATCTATATATTCTTTCTCTTTTCACTGCTTCTGGGTTTACCAAGAGGTGCTTAGGTTTTATCTTCCACCTCATTGTCCAGAAACAAGAAAAAGAGAGACAAGACTTAAGGAGGCAGCTGAAGATGAATCTCATAGATCAGAAATGACATTCGGAGTTATCAAAAATGGTTGAATTTACTTTTGGACGCGTTAACTACATGCTCGTAAGCACACAAATTGTTATGTTCTCTTTTGTCTTTGCCTTTTTGCAGGGATTTCCGACTTAATTTTCCAGGATTTATTGCAGGAGGGACTGTTAGGGTTTTTGCCAAATTGTTATTTTCTCTTTTGTCTTTGCCTTTTTGCTGGGATTTCCGACTTAATTTTCCAGGATTTATTGCAGGAGGGACTGTTAGGGTTTTTGCGCATTATAGGAGAGGGTATCTCCCATGCAGAAAAAAAAATGTAGATAATAACATATTAAAAGTGAATTTTAAAGATCTTTAAATTTGTGGATCCGTTCATTAATACAGTCTGTCTCAAATTTCTTTTTCTTAGGGACCTATTTGTATATAAACTCTAGTTAGAGCTTAGATATCACTGTTGGGTATCATTTTTGAGAGGCCGTTGCTATTATTATTATAAGGATTGCAAAGATATTGCATTTAAAGATTTGTGTCCATGACTAATCAATGGATTTATGTAAATCCCTTTGACTAAATCTTTATTTGGAATTGAAGTAACACTAATTTTTAACAGCATCTCCTTTTTTTTTGCTAAAATTTAATATTTAGAACTTTTATTTAACTGCAATTGTAGCTTAAAAATCATCAAACTTCAATACCCAAAACGGCAGCACCAAAGAAACCTATAATTGTTAGAAAACTATCTCCAATTCTAGTCAAGAACTCAACTCATAAGTGATTCTTAACAAAAATAAAGGTTGAAAACCTGTGATTTCAGGTTCACTGCATGTTTTCTACCAAGGCAGTGAAGAGCAATGGTTGGTTGACTCATCAGATGTAGCGCGACATTTTAAACTCTAAAATCATAAATGATTGGGAAATAAAGAAACTGAAATTTCCTAGTATTATTTCTAATTTTAACGCTGCACTATAAAAAGAGGAAACAAGTATCACCATTTTGTTGTCGCTGCATGAAACGAATATATCAAATTACTCCCATGAAACTTCGACAGTGTTTCTAGTTCAAATATTTTAGAGCTAAAGTACAAACACAAACAAAGCGGAGGTGAAAGTGTTCCAAACTACTCTTTAGAGGATTTGTTGATGAGGGATTTGTGAATGTGTGGGATAACTCCTCCACCAGCTATGGTTCCTTTGATGAGGGTGTCGAGTTCTTCATCTCCCCGGATAGCAAGCTGCAGATGCCTAGGTGTAATACGTTTGACCTTCAAATCCTTGCTAGCATTCCCAGCCAACTCCAAGACTTCAGCAGTCAGGTACTCCAAGATGGCTGCTGTATAAACAGCAGCTGTTGCTCCAACCCTTCCGTTTGCAGCAACTCTTAGCTTTAGTAGACGATGGACCCTTCCCACTGGAAACTGCTCAGAACAAACAAAAATAACTTGCAATGAGAAACAACTGAATGTAATTCTTGAAAACACTGTAGTTCTGTCTGTTTGAGAACAGATTAGAACACAACCCAATGTCGTGATTCAACGTGAAATAGGTGACAAATCTAGAATCATTACTTCATCTAATTTCTATCATAACAAAGGCCCCCGTTGGCAGTATGCTCACAGGATCTCAAAACAAGAAAAACACTTAACAGGCTCAATAACCTCAAATAGGCCAAACAGACCACTGCTTCTGGCTAATCAGATATATGTAACAAGTTCAATCTGGTTTCAAGCGCATTAAACTACTAGAATGGACCCAACCAGGGCATCTTTCATAAAGCTATAAAATAACACGTGTTCAAGAAATTAGATATTTGCAAGTAATCAAACTGCAAGCTAAGATGATACTTGAATTACACGGGAAGTTATTACACTTGGCCCATTATCAAAAGTTAATAACCAAGGTGCCCAGGCTTTTGGTCCAGACCTCCCAGTCAGTTCATCATCATTCTAAATCATAGAAGTGGTGTAATCCGATCCTAGCCAATTCTGCCAAAATAACCGTAACTCCTTTAAAGAAACTGTCATGATTGGCAAGACCACAACAAAAACAAGCTAGAATGCAATCTAACAAATGTCATCTGATGAAGATAAATGGCAGATACCTTTAAAAATCAATGAAAGACGTAAAAGAACGGAGTCCAAGGCCCAAACTTTGATTGGTATAATTGGACAAAGTTGGGCCTATCAGGGATCTTATATAACAAAATAGAAAGCCCATAACTATATCAAATCAATGTTTTGGCCTAAGATAAATACATTTCCTTTACATATTTGATAGAGTTTCAGAGTTGGCAGCCATTTATCTTATCATTGTGTTATTGTAAAATTTTCCCACTCCATATCCTCGAAAGTTCTTCATAAAGGTTTTTGGATAGCATCTCAGACTAGGTGTATTCCTCTTGACAAAATAGAGTATTTTTTCTAACATCTTACTAGAGTCTCACCCCCATTTTTTATTGATCTTTCCAAGAATGAGCTTATACACCATAAAGCACCCACATCAAAAACAGTTATCCAATCCTTCACTGCAACAAAAAATATAAATTTTCTAGTATCCCTTGTGAAAAAATGCATGATCAGGAATTCTAAATAAATTCCACATTGCCTATTATTTTTCCATGAAAAAATTGTTCCATATTAATCAGATAAGAGAGAAGACTGAGAAATGAATTTCTCTAAATAAAGAACCTGATCAAAACCCCCCACAATTGCCTATTTTATCAAAGTTTTGAACTGAAACAGACACTAAACAAACTCAGATGAGTAATCATTGTAATCATCATTGTAATCTTTAGTTCTCGAAAAACTCCCATATCGTCTTCCCTTGCAACTAATTCAAACACTTTCCCAACTCCATACATCGACTACACCGTAGAGTTATAGTATTGATAATTGTTGGGCTTTCAATACATAAAACACCAAGTCTTAAACCTTTTCTTTTTCTATGGAACAAAATACAGTTCAAAGAAACACACTTCCTATCAAAAGCCATGTTAGACCATCTTTCACCAAATGACATTAGACCTTACAAAATTTAAGCACCTATCGTCACATCTAATATAACACGTGCAAATCATTCCCCGTAATCCTGATTTCCCAAATCTATCGTCCACATACAGACACATATTTACACTAAATTATTTACACAATTTACAAAGTGATTCCAGTTGTTACAGAATTCGAATTCAGTAAATCAAAACTTTACCAGCCCAAATTCCCACAAAAATAAACTTACGGTAACTTGTGTTTCTCTTCATTGATGGAAAACTCGTGTTTCTGTCCAATCAATATCAACTGAATCCCACAAAAATTATCAAACAAAAAAGTCATGCGTGTACCCCACAATATGAGACTGAACCGAAACATTTCCAGACTATTCGCCGGTATAAATTATCTAAAACATTTAAAATTATTTTCACAAATTTCATTAATTTAGAGTATTTGTAATACAACAATTCAACTCAAGAGATGGAGACAGAGAAATAGAGAGAGACCTGGAGACCAGCGCGAGAGGAACGAGAGATGGGCTTCTTCTTGTCCTTATCCCTGTTGTTAACGGTGGTTTTGCCTGTTATCAAGCCTTTCGCTCCTTTGCCCGACATTTTCCCGCCAAATATTTATGGTTTATTAATTAATTATTTTTTCTTTTTATCTGAACTGAAAAAACAAAAGAAGGTGAAGAGGGTGTGTGTTCGAGATTTTAGAGAGAAAGCTGCGACTACAAGACTGTGTGGGAACTTGTGAAGTACCCAGATCTTGACTTGCGAGGTCATTTATATTACAATTTTGACGAAATAACCCTTGTTATTTGCTAGAATTTACCGCCTTATATTGGGCCAGGCCCAGATTGCCTTGATTTGAAATCCCTTTTGAACTTGCTCAGGCCCGCCTATCTTCACTTGAAGCCCGGCCCTAACATCTTTCTACCTAAATTAAGTTGTCTTTTAGCTAGAGACATCCTGGAATACAGAATACATCTTTCTCAGGATACATACATTATTTTGATGAGGGAAACAAGAAAGTTAGGCTAAATATCCTTTCATATAACTGCAACCAAATTTAAAACAGGAAGAGTCCATTACATTTCTACTGGACAATCACCAAAAATTTAAAAAATAAACCCTCTTCCCCACAACTTGTTAATCAAAAGCAGAGGGCAAAGCATATCAAACACTTCAAACAACAAACTTGCAAGGCAGCTGGAAGGACTGGTTAAGTGTTTGCAACCTTTTGTTTCTCTTCAGCCTTTCCTTCTTTGTTTATATGAAAGCCCTCTATCTTATGGGTTACTTCATCAGCTGTAATCTTTACTTTCCCAGCATTTCCAGTATGCGAATTGTTCTCTTCCTGACTTGAAGGGTTTGTCTGCCATATTCTAATGGTGCCATCTTCTGATCCCGAAGCATAGGATTCTCCTCCAGGTGAAAATCGCACACAGTGGACTGGACCATGGTGACCTTTGTTGCATCCTGAATACACATTCCAGAAGCAGATAGAAGTTAAAACCCTAAAAATTTACAAGCAAGATGCACATTGACATTGTGCCTTCTATAGTGTATAGATGAAGAACTCAAGCACGGCTCAGCATTCCAGATGAGACTTTTTATTTTGGGAGACAGTGTATTGTAACCTTGTTTAATGTCCGGTTGAATATGGGTGAAAGAAAAAAAAAGCCTATCCTTACTCTTTAGTACGAACTAGCCCCAGAATAATGATACTATGACAGAAAGGCACTTCATTGATTGAGGTATGAGAAACACAAATAGCCCCATTCAGAAGAACCTACCGATCTGTTCTCCAGTATGGAAGTCAAATAGATAGACCCACATATCTTCTCCTCCAGCGACAAACTTAGTGCCAAGTTTTGGTTCCAATGAAGCTGATTCTACATTGCACGGCATGTTGTAGCTCTTCAACAATCCAAAACTGAAGAAACAAGAAATTACCATATCAACCATCCCTGCTAAATTATCAAGAATAACAAAACTATTCAATTTGGAACTTACTGATTCGCATCCCAAAACTTAACACTAGAACCATCGGCAGTGGTTATATAATGACCATCCCGACTCACTTCGGCACTGGTTACAGGTGACTTGGTCTCAAGGGTTTGGACAATTTTGCCACTTCTTGTATCCCATAACCTACGATGATGCCAAAAAAGCAAGGACTAAGTAAGAAGACTATACTGAAGATTCAGGCATTTGTATTACTAGAATACTTCAAAATCAAGAAGAAACAAGTAATTACTTTCAACCAAACAGCAATAACCAAAAATAAAATAAAATTAAATGGTAACCGTTAAGCGGGTCAGAGAGAATAATACAAAATATTCCAAACTAAAAGCATGCATCTCAGATGTGCCACATACTGTTGCATAATTTATAATCTAGGGCCAAAACACTAACAGATGGTTGCCTGAGTACCAGGCTGAAGTTCAACATCTGGCAATGAGCACGCCAATGTGCACATTCATTTGGTTGGATACCTGGACAACCCTATTGTAACATTTCTAGCCCAGGTTTCTTACACATTTAAAATATAAAGAGAGCCTGATTATGGAGAGCGAATTTTTGATTGGCATTGTTTGGTTGCTACATTATACTTACCATACAGAAAGCATATATGCATTGAGAAGGTCACGGTGCATTACCGAACTGTTAGCATATTAGTGGAAGTCAGATTTTAGCTCTTTTTTCTTCCCAAACTTTTGTTATCTTAGATTCTGGCAAGTATTTAACAGAAGTTATGGCTCTGGATAGAGTGCCATGATGGAAACAGTTTAGAAATTTCACACATAAGAAGCATGTTCAATTCATTTCATAGAATATCAGAAATTTCATCTCATATCTCAAGTGGCTCAATACCAACTCATTTATATAAATTTTTTATACAAGTTTTAAATATCTCAGACAAAACCAACAAATTCCAATTCAACCAATCAAAGTAAGTAATAGAATGTTGTTAGGTCAGCCTCAATGATTTAGTTATTCTTCATACCTCACACCACCAATATCGGTACAGGCACTTAATATTGTCTTGTCACTGTGAAGCCATGCGACAGTTCTAACTGAACCAGGAGAATTGTCAACTTCTCTTGGAGGTGCATCTGGACGATTCAAATCAAATATGCGAAGAATTTTCTCAACTCCCCCAGTGACTAGAAGGTGTGTGTCCTGTGAAAAGAACTAGCTTATTGCATGCAACAGGCTAAGTAGATTGTTATTGGGAACAACGTCTCACAGATCCAAATAGAAATGATGTTCTTTTTTTGTATAAAAAATATATAAATCTTTATCCGCCTTAAATATAACAAGCGTAGAGCATCTCAAGACCTAGTTCCTATGGTACGGAGATTCCCCTTGGTCTAATTCCATACCGTATGACGAAAGGAGAGTTGGCATGGCATAAGTAAAGATTGAGGGAAGTAGAGGTCCAGAAAATAAAGCAAATAAAAAGCAGAATCCTGAAGACACAAGGGGGGAAAGAATAAGATCTACCTCCGAAAAAGCACACGCTCGAACAATATGCTTGTGATCAAAAGAGTGCTTTACATCCCCAGTCAATGCATCCCATAATTTCCTGTGAAAGATGAAGTGTTGTAATATACAGCATTTATAAATAACATCTGCTGAATTTTCTAAAAATTGAGGATTTTCAATTAGCATAGAATTAAATTCTACAACAAGCTATTTCATAGTATCAGCTGATGGTGAAAATTCACAACCTTAGTATTATACTAATGTCAGGCAGCCTAAACAATCATTTTTCTTTGGGAAAAGTTAAATCACAACTACAATTAATGAATTCTTCAAAGTAAATAGATTTTAACAAGATAAAGATCAACCACTTACGCAGTAAAATCTGCAGAGCCTGATGCAGCATATAAAGCATTAGCATCGAGGCAGCAACTCCACACTGCACCTTTATGGCCTTCAAAGGTACCAATCCAATCCCCAGTCTCCCCATTTCTCAACATTGGACTAGAATCTACATTTTAAATAACATCATAAAATCAAACAGAGTTTTAACACTGCAGAATTCATCCAAAACCATTAGATATGCAGCACTGTTTCTCATGAATAAACTCAATTAAGAAACATCACAGCGCTAAACCAACACATAGCCAGTAATGACTGAATACATCACGAATGTCCAGTGAAAACAAGGTATAAAATTATGAGACAAGATCTAAACTTACAATTACAAATGATACTGTTAAAAAATAATAAGAAAAAGAAAAAACTAAATTCACCAATATGTAAATAAATCCAAATTCCCAGTCAGAGATAATGAAACCCCGAAATGAAATTTAAACCCAGACTTACAGTCATTTTCACTGACCGACTATCAGTGACAACCAAACATGAACACAGTTCAATACTTAATCAAAGATAACCAAACGACAATTTACTAAAGAATCCAGATAAATATAAATAATTAATGACTAAATATAATAAAATCACCGGTCCAAGAAAATCTCAAGAAAAGAAAAAAAATCCCAGCCGAAATCATGAAATCAAATTCAAACAATAGTCATTCAACATTCAGGTAATCGAATTATAACAACATCAGTCAACAAACATATATACGAAACTTAAGCAAATGATCACAAATTTATCAACAAATGGTAAAACGACACCATACCCTTGCTGGCACTGATAAGAAAGAACCCATCTGGAGTAATCGGACTGTAAAACAAATCGACCACCGGCCGTGAGTGCCCGTGGCAAACTAATGGCACCGCCACTTTTTTCTTGTCCATTTCCCACAAAATCAGCCCACAAAAATTTTGAAAAAAAAATTTATCCAAAAAACCTACAGATCAAAAATTCAATATTGTATTAACAAAGCTGAGTCTGCCGCAATTCGTTACTATGTTGATCCTGTTTCTTTTTCTTCTTTTTAACAATTTGGAGGAAGCCCTAGTTGCAGGGTTCACGGATGCCTTAGTTTTTTTTTTTTTTTTTTTTTAATTTGATTTTAATGAGGCTAAGAAATGTTGATTGCAGAAGCTATGAAATCTAAGCTTATCGATTAGAAAATATTAAAAGGGAAAAAAACCAATAAAATGAAAAATAGAAAGATACAAAACTGTATCAAGGGCTAACAGCAGGGAACATGAATGCAGCAATGGCCTGCTTTTATAGTACGGCACTGGGATTTTGATTTTTTGATTTTACAGTATTTAGAAAACTAGAGTGAAATTCGTAATTTTGGGAGTTTAGTTTAATCATTATGCTTCTGGGTTTTGTGAGGCTATCCAAACAATGCCTTATTCTTTTGGGTTCAAATGGGCTTAATGAAATGCAAATGGGCTTACCCAAGTTGCATTCGGCTATTTATCCTGGGCTGTGTCCCACAAAATCTTAATAGTAAAAATATAACTGTTTAGCTGTTGTAGAGGTTAGAGGTATTAATTTTTTACGCAACATTAACTATACAAAATTTTTATATATAAATTATTATAAAATTATTAAACAGGATAAAATTTTACACTTACGTAATTAATAATCGTATCGAGATTGAATTTAAAATTTTTAATAAGTAAACTTGTTTATGACACGATTAAATAGTTAAGTAACTGTATTGTATTAATTCATTTATAATTTAATATATTTATTTTATATTTTACACATCTTAAAATTATTTTAATTTTATTTATTTATTTTTAAAATATACTTAATTATATTTTAAATAAAATTATTTAGTATTTTAAAAAATAATATAAAAAGATATTAAATAGATAATATAATTATTACATAATTATTAAATGAGTCAAATTCGAACTAATATCTTTTAACATAACATAAATATAACATAAAAATATGAATACAACGATTCAATAATTCAAATTGTCAACCTAGCAAAGGTAAATTAAAAAACTTTGAAAGAACTCCAAGCAGTTAGCTACAAATATAAATTTGGAGTCTACTAAGAAATAACTGAAGATAACGAAGGTGTAAGATCTTGATTATATTATGCGAATATAAGCTAATTTAATTGGTGATTAGGTTTTGTTTTGGACAGCTTTATCTTTCAGGGTACCAAGCAAAGTTCCATCCGGAGTTCTCAAAGACTCTTTACCCTCTTCCTTGGGAATCTGCATCAGTAGAACACTGGACCATAATCAAAGTAAACCATATTCCTCTAAATTCATCAAGCAAAATTTGAAAGACTTTAAAGCATACTTATACATTCTCAAACTGCAGGATATGGGGAAAGTCCCTCCGGCTTACATCTTTTCTGCATTCATTCCTGCTGGATGATAGTGGGCTTTACTTTTTCGCCCACAGTGTTGCATCACAATCGGCACAACAAAAGTAGTCAATCTTAAAATCCTCCTTCATAACACAATGACATCTTGTTGCTGGGATTTATGGTATTGCCATGCCACAAACCTATAATATCGAGGTTCATTACCTCATTTTTTCTTGTTGAATCTTAATCTCCTTTATACAATATACGGATGCAGACATTGCTTTGTTAACTGGTTGGTCTGCCGCCTTCAAATGGGATCCTCCCACAATCGCCAATGCACACCACGAGCCTTGCTGTGCAAAAGAAACAGGTTGGTTTACAGAATGCCAACAAAAAAATTGCCATAAATTGTTGGCAACTAAGTTTCAATCTCACCGGATTCATGTCAACATGGTACCATAACCTCTTGTCATGAAACGGAATGCACCACAGTGTTGCCCGTCCAACAAATTAAAAATATAAAATAAAAAGTTAATTTATAATATTATTTTAAAAAAATAAATTTAAAGCTGACCTGACACGCCTTGTTTGCTTTATCCGTCCGCTAAGTCACGTGACCTTCACTCAACTATCATAAAATAAAGCGAACCAAAAAGCGCAAAAACAGACCACTCAACACGTTCACCAACACCTTCCACGTGTTCAATCTTATCCACTTCTCACCCTCCAATCCCCTGCATTTCCTTCACCAACATTCGCATTAACGACTTGTACTATTATCCTCAATTACCCCTAAATCTGACCGCAAAATACCTTCAAACTCCAACGTACAACCGGTTCCAGCACCCTTTACAATTAGTACACGTTATTTAGATGCAGCTAATAACATCCATTAGCTCTAAATTCTTACTCTTCTATCAGGGTTTGCAGTTTGCATTCATGGCTAGCGCACTAACTATATGCTGCTTATCCACTCCTATCCGGGCTTCATCCGGGTCCGGTTCAAGAAAACCCGACACGAATCGCAGAATAACTGCTTCCTCCTCCAGCAACTGGTGGTCTCCGCTCTTCGGCTGGTCCTCTGATACCGACTACATTACCAACACCAGCGATAAAAAACAGTCAGAAATGGCAGATGCGGATAAGGATTCGGGTTGGATCAGATCGAGATTCGTACCCGGATGCTTCACAGAAGAGAAGGCGAAGCAGCTGAGGAGAAAGACGATGGAGAGTTCGTCTTTCCATGATGTAATGTATCACTCGGCGATCGCGTCTCGTCTCGCATCCGATATATCGGTTTGGCCCGAGAAGTGATTGGCGTGGTCTGGGTTATCGAGTACAGGTTAAGGTTTGCATTTTCCTTTTACATTTGCTTAGCTTCCTTAATTTGTCGAAATGAATTAATAAAAAGGTTTCTATCAGGTGAGGTCGAGAACTGGATTATTGATGGTAATGATTGGATTTTTTTCATAATGGATTATGGATTTATCTTGTTTCTGTATTTCTTTTGGGTCTCACGAGCTGATTTGCAATTAATTTGATTTTATCATCCATCAATAATTGTGATTCTCATTTTGTTTGATCATGCTGTTAACGTTTTGGAAGACTAAACAAGAGCTCGCCAATGAAAGAATGTATCGATAAACACGAGTTTGTTAAAGTAAGAAGTTGAGTCCAAAAATAATTATTTTTAGTAAATTTTCTTATAGTCATAATATTAAGATTAAATTAATTTTATTATTATAAAAAAAATTATAATTTAATAGAGATATAATTATAAAAATTATTATTTTAACTTAATTGTAAATTACACACTACATTAATAATTAATTAATAGGGTATGTTAAATTCGATGTATAGACATTAATGAAAAAAGATAGATATAGTTATAATAAAAATAATACAAGTATTCATGTAGTATTGAGAATATTTAAAATTATCTTAAAAGTCTAAAATTTGCATTTCCTTTAATGTTTTCCTCTAAAATAATTAGTACATGTATTTATGTAATTTTGTGAGTATGTATTTATATAATTTTGTGAGTTATTACGTACAGTAAGTTAAAAGATATAGTAACAATTTTAAAAATAGATTATTATTTTAAATAATTTTTAAAAAATATTTTATTTCATCTTTTTAACATATAATATTTTTATTTTTGTAATATACAAATAATTATTAATATGTGAATACAAGTTCGTTCATATCATTGTAATTTTTTTATAATTTTATGGAGATATTTTACTTATATTTGTAATAATTCTTCTCATATTAACATTTAACACTTGCATTTTTTAAATATTGAATATAAATTTAAAACGAACCAATTCTTTATTTTCACAATACAATTATTAACTAAGTGTATTACTTCCAATTTTCATACTATAAAATTTTCATTATTTATCATAAGTTATAATTACAAATATCTATTCAACAGTTAATTAGAGATTATTACTTTAATCATAGCAACATTCTTTTGGTAATTTACCAAAACTTAAAATTACAAATTCATATTCAACAATTAATTAATCCTAATAACTCCTTTTGTTTATCATGAGTTATAATTACAAACTAATATTCCACAATTAATTAGAATTTATTACATTAAAATCCATCATAACTTTAAGATGTTGATTCTTTCCGCTTCATATTATTTGTGTTCTATGTGAGTTTAATGATATTGAAAATTAATTATTAATTAGATAGTAATTAATATAATAATGTTAACTCTCTAAAATGTTAAAAAAAATAAAAATAAAATAATTAAAAAGAGATTATTTAATAAAAATATATTTTATATTTTATTTTTTCATTATAATTATTGATTAATTAATTTTAAAATAAATATATACGCGGTTGGTATATTTTCTATCTATAATTTTCTTATCAATAAATTATTTTTTAATTGAATTCTAATCAATTGCACCAATTAGAGTGCATAATAAAATTCTTATATATCATATAATAAGTTGATATTGATGACATGATATCTTATATTCTAATTACTGATCAAGTAAATTAAAGCTTCGAGTTTAATTAATTCTTAATTATTCTGCCACACGATGTCTAATTAATTTGACACATAAATCATATATCCAAACTGCTGTTGCCAATGCCAATTGCCATGCTTCCTCCCCTCGCTACCTGCACATGCCCTAAACAATTTTATATATCATTATTGCCGATCCAAAAGAAACCAGAAGCAACAAGAAAAGAAGATTATTAATTACTGATTAAATTACTAATTATGATTAAGAAACCTGAACGGGCACATGGGGTTGCTTAGGATAACATAACATCTGAAATATCCTTTCTTTTTTTGATTGATTCTGCACCATTCGATCTTATGTTTTTTCTGTTGATCCCCACGAGCTGCCATTCACGTATGGATCTTGGACACTAATCACCTTCCCATAAGATCCACGCAGACAGTATATTAACACAGCCATGTGCTTTTAGGTACTAGTGTAACAAGGCTATTTTAGTCAACATTTCATGATAGAAATAGGCTTTAAGCAAACAAGTGCATGCAGGGTGCATATGATGGAGAAGGGCGCATGTAGGGTGCTTATGGTGGGGAAGGGTGCATGTTAGGGAGACAATTTTTTATTTTTGACGGCATCTGCCAACCTATTCAAAACGCGATACAAAATTTGTGAATTTAAAATAATATAAAATAATACAATTATTAATAAGTGATATAACACAACATAATTAATAATATTATTAATTTAAAATTTAAAATATTTAATACGTAAATTTATTTATAAAACGATTAATTATTTAATTAATTATATTATTTTAATATATTTATAATTTAATAAATTTATTTTATAATTTTTTATTTTAAAAAATTTATAATTATATTTATCTAATTTTTAAAAATATTTTCATAAATATTATATAAATATATTAAAATATAAATAAAAAATATTAAATCGATAACACAATTATAACAGATTTAATTATTTAATAATATAAGATTAAATTTTTTATTTTTTAATATAATTATTAAATAAATTAATTTTAAATTAATTTTTTTAATACCATACAAATATAGTGCGATAATTCTATGTCCACATGCAGCAGGATACCCATGTCTACACGTGGGTTTGAATTGAATAGCATGTCTTCTACCTTCACTGGAAAACACCAAATCTTGACGTTAATTAATTTAAATGTTCCAGGGGCATTCATGCAATTATGTTCTAAACCAGTGGCTTTTTCTTCTTCCGAATCACATAAAAGCCACAGCTCAGCCCCACTGCGATCTCGACCCTAATATCCATCTCCCTCGTCCTCTCCTCTTCTTGTGTTTGTATACAAGTTTCGGGAGGAAACAATGTACAGAACCTCTGTGCTCTTAGTTCTTCTTTGCGCCACCTGTCCCGTCGGGTTATCGCTCGGCGACGGTAAGTTGTCAATATTATTTTCCTACTCCCATATACAAATTAATGCTAGTAGCTAGTTCAGTAGTGTTTTTTGTTTAAATTTTTGTTGGTAATTAAATAATTTAGGAATTATTTAAATTTTAAAATATATTTATTTTATTTATTAGTCCCCTTCTATTTATATCCCATATCAAGTAATTTATTTGAATTGCAAATATGAATTACAAGTTATAATATATATACCTTAATTTTAAATACACTTTTAATTTTTTGAAAATTAAAATGATTGTGAAAATTTGTAAATTTGTAAAATTTCATGAAATAATAATAAATAAATAGGGAATATATTTAATTTTCTTATAATTGCTTTTAATAATTACCTTGAAGGACAAACTTGTCATTTCGATGTCTTGTTCATGTGCTTCGTCGTTCGATGACAATTAATATTAAGTTATTCGAATATTTAAGGAATTGTAGGAGATCTCAGCCTTACACGTGGTGGACCCATAAGAATGAAGACTCTGGGTTCCCAACTTAAGTTCTGATGATCTAGATCAAAGCTTGATCGACCTCTTGATATAATTGAAGCATAATTTCATTAATGTGAGGAATATAATTATGACGTTAAATGACGAAAATACCCCGTTATGGCATTGAATGACGTCTAACAAACTAACTGTTATCCTCAGCAAAGTAACATGTTAGTTCTGTCATTTACTAATTTTAGAAGAGAGAGCATTGTGTAAACCATGTTTTTTTTCTGCCATGATCATGTGCAGAACATGTGATAACGCAATCCTTAGATTTGAAAGCAAAAACATATTACATATTACATTTAGCTTCTTGTTTTTGTTTTATAATATATTCCACAAGCACATGCCCATATTTTTAATTTCTAAAATTATTAAAAATTAAAAAAAATCATATATTTTAAATTATTGACAATTATATCTATATTCAGGGAAAAGTTTACATGAGCTTGGAAATAAATTGCTTTGAGTTTCAGGTTTACTGCCAAATGGGAACTTCGAGTATGGTCCAAAGCCATCACAAATGAAAGGCACGGTTATAACACACCCAGACGCCATTCCTAATTGGCAAATTTCAGGCTTCGTTGAGTACATAAAATCAGGCCATAAGCAAGGTGACATGCTGCTTGTTGTGCCAGAAGGAGCCTTCGCTGTTAGATTAGGCAACGAAGCTTCCATCAAGCAGAAAGTTAAGGTCACCACGGGCATGTTTTACTCTATTACTTTCAGCGCAGCACGCACTTGTGGTCAAGAAGAAAAGCTCAACGTCTCCGTTTCACCAAGTTCCGAAATAAACGATTCAGGAATTCTGCCGATGCAAACAATGTATAGCAGCAATGGCTGGGATTCTTATGCATGGGGTTTCATGGCTGATGCTGAAGAAATAGATATTACAATTCATAATCCTGGCAAGGAGGAAGACGCAGCTTGCGGCCCTCTTATTGATTCTGTCGCATTGAAAGTTTTGTATCCTCTTAAGCGTACTAGAGGTAATTTCTATCTCCCTTTATCAATTTAAAGCTTCAGGATAATTGAATAGAAACTAATTAACTGTAAAACTAAGTCATTTTGCTTGTTTTTTAGCAGCCAATTTATTGAAGAATGGAAATTTCGAAGAGGGGCCATATATATTCCCGAATGCATCATGTGGAGTTCTAATTCCACCGAAAATTGAAGATGATCACAGCCCTCTTCCAGGATGGATAATTGAATCTCTTAAAGCCGTCAAGTACATTGATCTCAAACATTTTTCAGTCCCTGAAGGCAAACGAGCCGTGGAACTCGTGGCCGGAAAAGAGAGTGCGTTGGCCCAAGTTGTTAAGACCGATGTCGGAAAGAACTACTCCCTCACATTTTCCATAGGAGATGCTGGCAACGCATGCACCGGAACATTGGCAGTGGAAGCATATGCAGGCAGAGACAGAATTCAGGTTTCTTATCCATCTAATGGCAAAGGAGGATCCAAGCGAGCTGAGCTCAAATTCAATGCTGTGGCACGACTTTCACGGATTGTGTTCCTAAGCACATACTACAACATGCAAAGTGACAATTCGGGATCGTTGTGTGGGCCAGTGATCGATGATGTTAAGTTGCTTAGCGTTCGTAAGAGAAGACGTGTGATTTTAAATTAGCTAAAAAGTTCATTGTGAGAGAGGTCATAATTACTTGTTTGTTTCTTATAGCTTTAACTTATGATGTATTAATATTGATTGATCGCCATTTAAGTAACAGATGAAAAGAGTGTTAATTAATGAGTTTACAATATTTCATTTTATTAGCTATCGTTTGTACCTTGTTTACGTGAATGATTGGTGAACTTCATCGAGAGGGCAGTGTCTATTACCACTATTTGAGAGTTCTATGAATAGATGATGTTCCAATGTCATTCTTTTACAGCACAAAATTTGAATTCAAGACCTCTCATCCTTTCCTGGCCGGCTGGCCTTCTATGATTGTATTTAGGAATAAAATATGATTTATGGACTGAGTAAACTTTCTGCAAGTGATTTAATTTTAGTTTAAAGTTTTCAGATTCCTTTCATATTGTATATTTTATCCAACGACAGAGACCTTCTTGCAAATAGCTCTTTCAATTCCAAGCTACTCAAAACACAATTTTTTGGCAACAAATTTTTCTTCCTTGGCCACAGTTCTCCTCAGAAACCTCAGAAGCATAATTGTTTTCAATTTTCATTGTAATCATCATTCTTCTTGCTCTCTTTGTTGAATCTCATGTAGAGTATGGGTAATATCTTCTCAATATCAATTCCATGTGATGCCATTTTTTCTCGTTGCCTAGATTGCACTGTTAGAAAAGCAAAATGTATACGTGAGCTTGAAGATAATCTTGATGAATTGAAGAATTTGTTGGAAGATATAATACAAGCAAGGAATGATGTGCGGATGAAGGTTGCCATCGCTGAATAACAACAAATGAATCGGCTGCACAAAGTTCAGTTGTGGATTACAAGGGTGAAGACGGTGGAAATTGAAGTTGGTGAACTGATGAACGTAAAATCTCGAGAACTTGAGAAATTATGTCTTGGAGGCTACTGCTCTAAGAACTGCAGGTCAAGCTACAAGTTTGCGAAGAAAGTGGCTAAAATGATACAAGTTTTGGCCACTTTGAAAGAAAAAGGGAATTTCAAAGACGTGGCTGAGAAAAAACCAGAAGATCCTGTTGACGAAAGACCTGTTGAGACAACAATAGTTGGCCTTGAATCAATTTTCAGTGAAGTTCGGAGATGTCTTGAAGAAAAAGAAGTGGGAGTTATTGGCCTGTATGGCATGGGAGGGGTAGGAAAAACTACCCTATTAACTGAAATCAACAACAAGTTCTGCCATACACTGAATGAGTATGCTTGGACATTGTTTGGAGATAAAGTTGGAAGCAACGTTCTTAGCAGTCATCACGATATTCCTAACCTAGCCAAAACCGTAGCTGAAGAGTGTGGTAGTTTACCACTTGCACTTATTACCATTGGCCGAGCCATGGCATGCAAGAAAACACCTCAAGAATGGGAATATGCAATTCAATCCCTCAGGAGATCAGCCTTTGAACTTTCAGGTATGAGAAAAAATATGTACCCTCTTTTAAAATTCTGTTATGATAGCTTGCCTAGCGACACGTTTAGGTCTTGCCTACTTTACTGTTGTTTATTTCCAGAAGACTATAGCATTTGTAAGAGCGAGTTAATTGATTGTTGGATTTGTGAGGGATTTTTGGATGATTGTGATGTAAGTGGAGCACTAAACAGAGGATACTACATTATCGGCGTTCTTATTCATGCATGTTTATTAGAAGAAGAAGAAGAAGATGATTATGTGAAATTGCAGATGTGATTCGTGACATGGTTTTGTGGATTGCGTGTGAAATTGACAAGGAGAGGGAAAATTTTTTGGTTCATGTAGATGTTGGATTAACTGAAGCACCAACGGTTGAAAAATGGGAAGGAGTGAGAAGGATATCATTGATGGAAAATGAAATCGAGAACTTGTCCTTGGTTCCTAAACGTCCTGATCTTCAAACATTATTTCTCAATTGTAATCTTTTGGAGATGATCACTGTTGATTTCTTCCAATTTATGCCTTCGCTCAGAGTTTTGTGAATCTTTCATCTAGTCCTTACCTAAGTGAGATCCCACAGGAATTTCAAGACTGGTTTCATTGCAACATCTTGATCTATCATTCACCGCAAAACAAGAGTTGCCGAAATAGACGATGTCCTTGGTAAATCTTAAATGTTTGAACTTGGATTGTATGATTAACTTCGTATAATTCCATTGCATCTGATTTCTAATTTCTCAATGTTTCAAGTACTAAGAATGTTCAACTGTGGTTCTTCAAGTCAAGAATTGGAAGAAAAAATTCCGTTTGAAGATGGTGAATTTTTTACAGAGGAATTACTTTGTTTGAAACATTTAAGTGTCTTTAGCTTAACCTTGAGAAGTTTCCGTACCCTGCAAAGATTTTTAAGCTCACCTAGGCTGAAAAAGCTGTGCTCAATCTCTATGCCTTCGATACTTCGATGATTCAAGGTTGCTCTTCTATCTCTAGCAGATATGAAGCATCTCAATACATTATATGTTATTCAGGGGAAGTGCCAAAAATGCTAGAAACTCGTAGTTTCCACAGCCTTCAGTCAGTTCATATAGAATCTTGCTCAAAATTGAAGGATGCGACATGGCTTGGTCTTGCTCCAAACATTGGCAATATTTGGATATTTCATTGCTCTAATATGGAAGAAATAATCAGCGTTGGAAAACAGGGTGAAGTTCAAGCAATGGTGGGAAATCTAAACCCATTTGCAAAACTTGAGTTTCTGATATTACGAGATCTAGGAAATTTGAAGAGCATCTATTGCAACTCCTTGCTCTTCCGACATCTGAAGGAAATTGTAGTAGATGAATGTCCAAAGCTGAAGAAGCTTCCACTCGATTTCAGCAGTGCAAAGGAACTTAAAATTGTTATTATTGGAGAAAACAATTGGTGGAAAAAGCTGCAATGGGAGGATCAAACCACTCAAAATGCTTTCCTTCCCTGTTTCATATATTTTGGTGACGATGAAATTGACACAGATAAAAGATTTTGAAGCAAGAGTTTAAATACGAGTCTTGCATTTCTGACAGGATTTCCATTGACTTTCTTTTTCAATCAATAATTATTGAATTTGGAATTAAGTTTACTTGTACGTGCAATAAAGTTATTGGGTGATTATATTATTCAACGGACACAACAATTAGTTCATCTTGTCATATTGTCACAAGCGATCAATTACCAATCAAGAATTAATATCATTTTAAATCAAGGAAAAAAATATAGTTAATTAATGGAAACTAGTGAACAGCATTAATACAAACAAATACGAATAAGTGATACAAAATAATACCAAGAAAAAAAAGTACAAAAATGATGACAACATTTAAATTAATTTTTGTCCCATAAAAAAAAAAAATTAAAAACATTCAAATAATATAATGCTTACTTTGCTCTGACTCTAGAAAAATAGATCGGGATTGCCAGTGACGAAATTCATCATCAGTACTTGCATCTTCCAAGTCTGCATGAGAAGGAAATTCAAATTCTGCAGCTTCAATGGATTTGAAACATGGACGAAAAGCAGTTTGTGTTGCTGGATCCTTCCACTGCAGCTTTTGCCACCAGTATTCCTTTCCCATGATAACAAGTGCACTATCGTCGGCGCTCTTAGAATCGAGTGGAAGCTCATCAAGCTTTGGGCATTCCAGTACTCTTACTTCCTTCAAACGTGGGAAGGGCAAGGCTCTCCAAAAGACGCTCTTTAAATTGGGTAGACCTTCCAATTGCAGGATTTCGAGATTTGCAAATGGATCCATCGTTTTCAATATCTCTGGAGCTTCCGTCCATACTAGAACACTAATTACTTCTTCCATGTCACAACAATATAATACCGAAAGAATCTTCAAATTTGGTGCAAAAAGAATCCATGTCAGGTGCCTCAATTTTGAGCAAGATTTTATCTCAATTGTATGAAGGCTGTGGAAACCATCAGAACGTCCTATCTTCTCTGCACCCCACCAGCCGCAGTCAATCTCCAACTCTTCCAGATTTTTACATTCTGAAATACACAGAGTATTCAGCTGCTTCATATACGCTAAAAATACAACATCAAGTGTATAATGTTCAAGGCATTGAAGCCCCAGAGTTTGCGTACGCCTCTTTAACTTGCCAGACCTCAAAAATTTTCGGAGAGCATATGAGCTTTTTAAGTTGATACTCAACATTTCTAAATTCGTCGAATGAAGCAATTTCTCCGTCAAAATTTCTCCAGAATAACCACATTCAAACATTCTCAACACATGTAAACTTGAAAAATTA
>JAXCLQ010029489.1:0-27109 GCA_035584115.1 Cedrela odorata
AGAGATGATGTGCTGGCCACCAAACTGTGGGACTTCAGCAGCAAGCTTATTAACTCTGTTTCAAACGCTTGAAGCCAACCCAGTTCCAGTTATTTCTAATATTATGTAAGCGAGCTATTTACAGGGATGATTGAATTCTTGTTCAACTGATTATTTGATATTGTATAAAATGAACATCAAAAGCAAATTTATGGAAGCATGTTACATATTTTTTTTACTTTCAATATCCTGAAATCAGTACAGGGCATATACTTTCTTTTGCTTACTCTAAGTTCACGCACGCCATTTTCCCACTCTATATTAACGTAATTCAATTGTTTTAGTGATGTTCATACTGTGTTCTCTTTTTATTCACCGTATATTATTGACAGAGGTGTTGTGTACATATATAGATAGATTTGATGCTCTAATTTTGGCTATACATAAATTAGGTCTAGAATCATACTTGACCGTTATGGATATTATTCATATAATCTCTGTGTTTTAATTCTTAATTGACAACTCATGCCAACACTTCCTGTCGAGTGGAAGCATCCAAATCTTCAATGGGCAACTTGTCTAGTGAGTTGTAGAAATCTTTGCTTGATATGGCCTTTGTAAGAATATTCACCGGTTGGTCTTTGGATTTCACAAATGGAAACTAAATTATTTTAGCTTCGAGATTTTCTTTAATAAAGTGTCTGTCAATCTCCACGTGTTTAGTGCGATCATGCTGGATACGATTGTGGGCAATAGTAATTGTTGCCTTGTTATTGCAAAAAAGATCCATCTCGGAGGTAGGGGCAAATCCAACTTTTGTAAGAAGTCTTATGAGTTATAGAAGCTCACAAAGTCCTTTAGCCATTCCATCAAATTCTGCTTTAGCACTTGACAATGCCACCACATTTTTCTTCTTATTTCTCCAAGTAACAAGATTTCCCTTAACAAATATGAAGTAGCCTGAGGTGGACTTTTGTTTATGGTGTCTCCCGCCCAATCTGCATATGTATAACCAATAACTCTGAGATGGTTATTTTTAGAAAGCATAAGCACTTTTTGCAACACTCTGGCCTTTGACCTGGTTATTGTTGGCTCCCCGCTGACCTATGTCTAAACTATCGAGTTACTGCGTTATAGTCCAATGTCTCTCACGAGCCCACTGAGCATGAATTTTTCCCTTTTGAGTTCTCCACCTGCAGGGATTTGTTCCTTCCCAAATACCTTTAGAAAGTTCGCCTCCCTCATCCCTTAAACTCAGGACCTCTACTTTAAGGAGTAATCCTTAAGAAAGTAAAAATAAATTGTTTTAATTTAAAATTGTCACGTCCTGACCTTGAGATTCACCTATGACAATCGCCACAGACCCTCTTGATACAATTCATACATTTAAAATGCAAAAACTCCTGAAAACAGTTTATGAATGTACCTCCTATCCATGGGAGTATTATCAAAAAATTGATTTTTGTGATCAATTCATATACAACATGTTTAGAAAAACAAAAATATCAATATAGATAAGCATTCACATGTGGGTTGAACAAAATAATAGTTTCTTACATAACATTTAGTTACGAAATAAAATTTTACATATTTTTCAGGAATCACAAATCCAAATAAAAAATTCATATCTAGTGGACTCTGAATTATACAAGTGAGTCAAGATAGAAAACTTACAAAGAGCTTCTTAAGCTCTCTATCACCACTATGAAACCAGCTAGAACTAATGCGCATAATCTGAAAGCTATAAATGTGAGGAGTGAGTATACAACTATACTCAGTGAATAAATACATACATACCGATGTACATACATGTACATGTATTTACAAATACAGATATTGAGATTGAATTCACAATGTATTCAAAATACAAACATATATGTATGTGTGTGTGTGTTCATGTAAATCAATCATCACAATGCATTTCATTGGTTTGCAATAGTTCTAAAACACAATCAATCGGGCTAGCCATATGTCTTCGTAACAGGTCGACACTATTCTTATAGGGTGTCGATCTAATTGTCACTATAGACTCAAGTATCGATCCTTTCTCCAAAGATGCTGATACCCGGTCTTATTTCAGCAACATGTGTCGACACCTTTCTCAATGGTATCGATACTTGCCACTGAATACATGCAAGCATCCATACTTTCCTAAAGTGTCGATATTCACACATTTTATCTGGGAAGTATCGATATTTTCCCAAAAATATTGATACTTTCCATCAATTTCACAAGTATCTACCTTCTGTTCATAATATCAATACTCTTAGTTAGCAAGTGTCGATACTTTTCTTAAAGTACCGACACTTACTTTTATTATGATGGTAAGTATTGATACTTTATTTCGAAGTATCAATACTCACTCATCCAGAATAATATTGTAACTCAAGTATCGACACTTTCACTGTAGGTATCGATGCTTTTCACAAAAATGCTGATACTAGCATCAAATATGTCGATATTTGATCATCTGGAATTGTCTTTGTGCTCCAAGTATTGATCCTTTCCATAAAGGTATCGATACTCGATGCATCCAGAACGATACTGTTCTTTTTATCGATTTCTAGTGTTTCTAAAACACATCAAATCAACACAAAACAACTTCATTCATTTCCTAAGCCACAACAAACATACATGTAAACAAATATCAACATCCTATCACCTGTTTCCAAAACACACACACATACACATGTTGACAGTGCTCTAATACCACTTGAAGGAAATAAGTCAAAAAAACCATGCTCTGTTTTGCACTCGCAGTAAAAGTGCGACATGACGTGCGAGATCAGATCCCGAGTGTGCGACTGCCATTTGGAAAGCCATGCCTGTCACACAGACATGAGGAAAGGCTTTCCATGGATCTAGACATGTATATATGTATATTTTTGTATTAAAATTTTTTTCAAATATTAAATGCAAAGTAGAGAAGTCTTACTTCTTTTCTTTGCAAACCGAAACAGCAAATGAACCTTTTCGCTTGCCTCTGTAATGTGTCCACACACACACACACACATATATTAATAATCATTGCCATTGATATTTTAATATTACTTTAATCAATATTAAAGTATTATATCAATATATAACAATATTAAAAAAATTCGTAAATCATATTTATGTTATCCCATAATTAACTGAAATATTTTTCACGCTTACGAGTGCTAGTTCGTCCTTATTGGGAAATATATTCTTTACAATAAAAAATCAAATTGTTACTCGATTAAAGTATCGGAACAACATCATTAACCAATTAATAATTATTGTATAATAGTAAATACCATCATTATCAAGTAACCGATTAATGTGTGTGACCCCTAGGATCATTGTGAATTGGATATGGGTGGATACGAACTCCTTCGTATCACTTTAGTACAACTTTTTGTAACTAAAGTTCCCCATGATCATTACCGACCTCTAGCAATACGTCATGACCTCCAGACACTAATGAATCTATATAGTTGTACGTGCATGTAGTAAAGTCTCTCTGCTATCGACTCCCAATTGAGTGTGGGTTACAGTATCATCAAACCCCTAACTCAATCATAGGATCAAAACTTTAATCATATATAGAATTCTTATATCCGTGAAACACCTTTCTAGACATACATGTTTTGGCCAAAGACTTTATTCCCGCGTATGAAAGTTCCACCTAGGAGCTCAAACTCCAAAACCTGAGCCAGCAGATTCCATCTTGACTATCACTTGTCCTCATACACCTAAACACATTGTTAGCAAGTTTCTTTCACTAGACGTGGCTAGCCCGGTGTGATATACACAAGTGAATGATGTGCGTTAGTGCATAGGGCAATTGTGACACCTTAAGTCAAATGACTAGTGGTATACTAATATGGCTGTGTGACGTATCATTGACTGTAGATAATTACTCATGTGATTTGTCACGTTTGGTCATGTTTAGTAACACATTCTCTAACACAATACCCACGTTTATACTCTTGTGACATGAGACTTGTCACCCAACTAATAGCATCCAATACTAATTCTTAACAGAATCAAATATACTTGTCATTCAATGTCATAATCCCATATGACATTACCTCAACCAGGAACAGATTTAGAGTATTTAAATTAAAACTCTATACTCATATCTATAACTATTTGCAGATAGAATCTTGACATTATAATACATTTTATATATACAATATATATATATATATATATATTAGCAACTATACATGCAAAATGATATAAAAGTCATTTCATTAATCGTAAATAAGTTTACGATTAGTTACAAAATTATATATACATAATGATAATATCCTTGAACCGTATGTCACGATTAGTTCTAAGGCATATCTTCAACAATCACTAATATACATGTATTTATAAATCATTTCAAAACAATGATTATACATCATATAAATCAAATCCCGCCTCTCCGGCCATAACATTTATATAAATCATTTTCAACAATGATTTTAAAATATTTATACAATTCAGGCCTCCTCGACTATCTCAGCATGTATCAATCAAATCATTTATAACAACAGGCCAAATAATCAAAACATCCCAATATCAAAGTAAAGGATATGTAAAATATTTATTTCAAGTTTCATTTTAATATTTCAAAACACTTGTTTCACACACAAACGTACCTATAATTATCATATGCATTTTGTTTATATAATGTATGTGTATAAATTTACTTATAACAAGGGGAGGGTAACCACTCCCATTACTGATCCTTACGTCCATTCGGCCTTTCTCTCGAGTTCTCAAAACCTGATACCACACTTGCATACATATAGTGAATTCTATGATTCTAAATAACTTAATGTATATGCATTAAATGCAATGCTCATGGAAAACATGTCTAGAATTTCTTAGTTGATACAATACATTTCTCGAGTCTAATTTATGGGTGCTATTTATCCGATTTCTAGCAATGAAATCTCATGACAGTGAGTATTTCTAACTCACATTTTCGTCTAACACGAAATATACATATTTCGACTATTATCCAATTCATATTTGACAATTATATGCTCCAATTAACTTCAAATTGACACAAATCTTCATTTTCAATACGAAATCAACATAAATCTTGGGTGAATAGTAAATCATGGGTTCAACATGCTCACATTCTCAAAAATATAACTTCTAATGAGTTAATAGACATATCTTTAGCTTGTAGAAGTCCTTAGAAACCTTATATTCGCAAAATTTCCATTTTCTTTCAAACTTTAATTTTTTTCTTTGCTATTTTCTGGTCCAAAATCGGTATCATTTTGTAGAGGAAAGGTTGGGTTATCACTTGGCAACATACATTTGTAAGAATAAGCTAAGGATTTGAAAAGATATAGCAAAAGCTAAGAGAGAAAATGAGAGATGTATTTTTAGAGAGAGAGAGAAATGTACGAATGAAGTAGACATTGGCGAGTTAATCCATTTCGTGAGTATTTATAGATGTGGGTGAAAAGACTAGATTACCCATCGAATTTTACCCAGATCTACTTCATGTATTGACACTTTTGGTCTGAATATCGATACTTTTAGGCTAGATATCGATATCTTTGGTCTAGGTATTAATCTATTTCTTAAAAATTATATTTTAAAAATTCTATCGATTTCGAGTATTGATACGTTTACTTTTATATATCGATCTTTCTCTTTTCAATGTATCGATACCTTTGTTAAAGGCATCGATCTGGTTCAACATGTAATTATTTTCCAATTCTTTGTTTCGACATATATCAATACCTTTGATAAAGGCATCGATCTGGTTCATCTTGTAATTAATTTCGAATTCTTTGTTTTGCCTTGTATCTATACCATTCTCCATAGGTATCAATCTGGTCAGTTTGTAATTTTTTCCCAAGTCTTGGACTTGTAAAGTATCGATACCTTTTTATGAAGGTATTGATCCCTTCCTCAAGCACCAACATGTAACCTTAATGTATCAATACTCCCTTTCTAAATATCAATCTTTTCGCGTTTATAATATATTTTGACCTTTTCTTTTTCATTTTCTAGCACTAATTTTTGTTTACCTTTGAAAAACGAATGCTTCAGCGTATGGCAACATGCCATTATTTAACTTATGAAAAATTCCAATTTATAGCATCAAATTTATTATATTCATATCATTCAATTCAATTTAAATTCACCTAAGCCTCGATACTATGTCAACTAACATTACCATGCATGTGTGAAATGAATGTCATACAAATAACTATTTTACCCTCATGTTTAAAGAATAGGGTTTACACTTTTCTTGGGGAGGATTTTAAGTATCGTAAAATTTGGACTACTGCTTCCATACGATCCTTACTCGATTGGTGTATAAATTGACTTATTATACTCACTATATAAGACGGACATACTATATGAGAGGTAAATAAGTTTGCTAACTAACCTCTAGTATTTTCCTTTGTCTGCTGGCACTTTGCTTGAATGTTCTCTAAGCTTGTGATTCTAAATGATTAGAGTGTATACTAGTTTACAATCTAACATTCCAACATCACATAGTAAATCAAATATATATTTTTACTGGAAAAGAAATATACCTTGTTTTGATCTAGTAACCTCTATTCCATGAAATATTTAAGTCATCCCAGATTTTTCATTCAAACTCGGTTGCCAATTATTTTGAAGCTTACCAATTTCCTTTGAATCATCCCCTATGATGATCATATCATCGACATACACAATTAAAGCTGTTACCTTACCTCGTCGGTGCTTCAGAAATAATGTATGATCTGAATTACTTTAGTAGAAGCCATACTTCTTCATTGTTTGACTGAACTGCCCAAACCATGCTCGAGGTGATTATTTTAGTCCATACAGTATGCGTTGCAATTTGCACACAATTTCAGTTTATGAAGATGTTGTGTAACCTAGAAGGGTTTCCATGTAAACTTTCTCTTCAAGGTCACTGTGGAGAAAAATGTTCTTTACATCTAACTGATGCAATAACCAATCTAGGTTGGCTTCGAGAAATAGCAGAACCTTGACTGTATTTAGTTTAGCTACTGGTAAGAAGGTTTCTTAATAATCTACTCTATAGGTCTGAGTGTACTATGGTTCATGTTTGATTTTTTTAGTAATGCCCTCATTTATTCCTTTATCGCTTTGGTCCAATTAAAATCTATTAATACTTCTTGAATTGTAGTAAGAATATGACATACAAAAAGATCATGTGAAAAAGTCTTGAGAGGCTCAGGTAGTTTTGCGGTAGAGACATAGTTGGCAATTGGATACCTTAATATTCTTTCTCCATTTATGAAGAATATCTATTTGGTGGCTTGCCTAGTTATGCCTAAAAGGTAAGTTATGTCCAGCAGAAGTGTCTATGTCATTTATAGAGAAGGTTATGTCAATATTACTTACCTCAAGAATATTCTCAGGAGGTGGAACTGCAAGTATTAAGAAGTAGAAGGATTCTTGTTCTTGTTTTAATGATGTAGGCTCTATTTTTGGAGCTTTAGTGGATATGTCTACATCCGTTAATGTTAATTGTGTGTCATTTCAATCTCTAAACCATTCAAATATTAACCACTTCAGCTCTTCATCTAGTGTCTTCCTCTAAAGAAAAAAGGTGGAGGCTGATGAGGAGTAGAATGGTATGAACTTCAAAAAGGTGACATCTATGGTCACATAAGTACATTGAGTAGTAGAGTTATAACAATAGTTGTCTTTTTAATATGCGGCATATCCCAAAACAGGCATCGACAAGTACATGGGTCAAGTTTGGTTCTTTAATTATTAAGCAGATGTATATATGCCATACAACCAAATGTACGAAGAGGGAGTATGAAGGCTATAGGTAGAGAAATCGAAGCTGATAGGGACTATAATGGTGTTTGAAAATTTAAGATTTTGGAAGGGAGGCGTTTAATCAAGTGGACTGTGGTGGAAATAACATTGGGTCAATGTTATTTCCACCACGGTCCATTTGATTAAATGCTGGGTCAATGTCGTGTGAGGACATGTGTGCTAAGGAGAAGAGCCTTGGCAGTCTTAAGAATATGTCAATTTTTCTATTCAGCTACCTTATTTTGTTATGAGGTCTAAGGACATGATGTCTCGTGGATAAGGCCATGTTATTGAAAATAAGTGCGAAAATGGAGATTAACATATTCATCATCATTGTCTGAATGTGGAATTGGAATCGGAGCAAAAAACTAACTTTGAGTCATAGCTTGGAATGACTGAAAGACCTTAAATACTCCATCTTTATGTTTCAGTAGATATAACCATGTCATGCTGGTGCAGTCATCAATAAATATCACAAACCAATATATACTAGATATAATAGATAAGGGAGATGGTTCACATAAATCAGAATGAATTAAAGCAAAAGGGGTATCACTTTTATTCATGCTTAACGGATAAGTAGCCCTATGATTTTTTGGCTAAAATACAAGTATCACGGTTAAATGTAGATGTGTCTACATTGGAAAATAAATTGGGAAACAAATGCCTTAGATACCTGAATAATGGATGCCCCAAACAATGATGCCACAACCAAATATGTTGCTTCTTAGAATTAAGCAAAGAAGACACATGATGTGCTCAACCCAAACTGAAATCTTTAATGTAGTACAATCCCCTCTTCTTAGTACCACGACTAATTTTCTCATTGGTAAGAATATCCTGAATAAGATAAAAAAATAGCTAACATTAGCACCACACAATTTAGTTTTGTAGTAATTTGGTTAATAGACAATAACTTGTGGGAAAATGAGGGAATAAATAAAGTATTAGATAATTGCAGAGAGAATGATAAGATCATGAAGCCAGCCTTTGTGACTAGTGAGATCATCCCATTAGCATTTGCAATGCTGGTGTGCCTTAGAGGTCAGTGGTGAGAGAGATTAGCATGGTCAAATGTCATATAGTTTGTGGCCTTAAAGTCAAGAAGCCAATCTTCTTAGTCAACATCTTGAATATCATTAAGTAAGGCGTGATAGGGATTACCTTATTTCATAGGAGAAAAATTTTGTTGAAAAGAGATAACAAGTGGGATGAGAGATAGATAGGGTTCGACTACCGTTATAATAGCCTTATCCATGCCTTTAGCAATACCATTGGTATCACATTTTTTTTGCGCTTGGAAATTATGCCATCGATCAAGGTATCTATGCAACTGAAAACAGTTTTCATGTGTATGCTTTATATTGCCAAAGTGAGGACATTTGAGATTGTTGAATGATGAGTGAGCTTTGGAGGCAGATTTTCCAGTATATTGGGGAGCTGGTCCTTAAAACCTAAGCTTGAGGCCTCTCAAAACAAGCATTGCTCCTGGCGATGGTTCATCAATGGCGTTCATCACTGCTTGACAAAAGGCCTTCATGTGAGCATGAGCATAAGCTTGCTTCACGGTAGGAAACGAGTGTAACTGCAACACGTTGCTGTTAGTATTATCCAGTTTGTCATCAAGACCATTTAAGAATATATAAACCCTATCTTCTTAGAGGAGATTATTATAGCATTGAATTTCAGCAGGATACTCCATTAGATTTGAACGACGAAAGTAGATCTCATACCAATGACCTTGCAAGCCAGTTTAATATTTTTCCAAGGAACTACCTATTTATCAAAGACATGAGACACGGCGCCTAAGATTATACACTTGGGAGGTACCACCACCATCAAAATAGATGGTAGCACTAGAGTCAAACCAAACTAATTTGGTTGTGGAAAAGTGAATGAAATTGTCGATTAATGATGGATTCATAGAGTTAATCAGCCAACCTTTGACAATTGTATTGTCAATGTGCCATTTACTGAAGGATGGGCCAGTCAGAGATGGTTGGGTTAGCTCGCCATTAACGTAACCTAATTTGTCTTTATAAGAGATATACATCTCGACAACTTGGGACCATAAGGCATAATGTTACATCCCACTTCTCTAGCGGGTAAGTATGAGTTATAGGTTATATAGCTTGGGTTGTAAAGCCCAAGAGTAAAACCTGTGATGGGCTGTTGTCCAAAGCGAACAATATGTCATCGGTTGTTGGGCTCGACCTATTATATTTGGTATCAGAGCTGACCTGCGACCCATTGTGTAGATGTTCTATGATATACGTTATGTTTTGTGAAATGTCTGTTATAGCTCCCTCACGAGGACATGAGGTCCAAAGAAGGGAGGCGGAGGAGGTGAGAATGTCATGTTCCACATCGTTAACGGATGCGTATAGGTTATAGGTTATATAGCTTGGGTTCTCCCAACTCAGTTGACACATTTGGGTTGTAAAACCCAAAAGCAAAACCCGTAACAGGCTGTATGCCCAAAGTGGGCAATATCCACTCGGTTGTTAAGCCCAGACTATTACATTTAAATGTAACAGCCCGTTATGAGTTTGGGCACACAGACCATCATGGGTTTTTTTTTGGGCTTTACAACCCAAAGTGCGTCTACTAAGTTAGGAGAACCCAAACTATATAATCTATAATCCAGACTCACCCTCTAGTGATGTGGAAAGTGACATTCTCCTCCCCTTTAAATCTTACATCCTCATGAAGAATTTCACAGAACAGAAGACATATCATAGAATATCCACACATCGGGTTGCAGGTCAGCTCCGATACCAAATGTAATAGCCTGGGCCCAACAATCAAGTATATATTGTTCGCTTTGGATACACAACTCATCATAGGTTTGTTTTTAGGCTTTACAATCCAAAACGTGCCTACTAAGTTAGGAGAACTCAAGCTATATAACTTATAACTCAGACTCATCCGCTAGTAATGTGGAATATGACACATTGTTAGAACCATCCAACTTGATGTCAATCGGTAGAGCAACAAGTTCAGAAGTCACCGTAGGAGCTTGAGCTTTAGACAGAGTTTTGGCCATCGTGGTAATGAATAGCTCAGGTAAAAGGGTATTATGGTTGATAAGTTATGTCATAAAAGCAGATGGTGGGTGAAAGGAGGCTTGGGGCTAGTAATGGGCATGAATAGAGGACTAGGTTGTGAGGTGCTCTGATAATCAAAATTTCTTTTCTTTTTATTCACCATATATTATTTACAGAGGTATTGTGTACATATATAAAAAGATTTGATACTCTATTTTTAGCTATACATAAATTAGATCTAGAATCATGCTTGATAGCTATAGATATAATTCCTATAATCTCTCTGCTTTAATTCTTAATTGACAACTCATGCTAACATAATGTAAGAGGCAGTTGACATGGTAGTGATGATTAACAATATGGTAGAATGGAATTCAAAGCCGGAAAGTGGTTGAAGTAGTACAGCTGTAAGTGAGCTGGTTAACAGTTGGATTAGTTAGCTAATTAAGTTAGTTTGTTATCCATCTTGTAACTAATAAACTTCTATACATGTGAAGTTGATAAGATTAATTTTAGCTAACAACTTTGTATATAAGCAGTAGTTCTATGTATTCTTAGTAAGAAGAAAAACTTTAAAATAAAAATTCTCTCAAGTTGTAAAGCTTTATTTCATTTTTTGGTTCCATTTTGAATTGCCAAACTACTTAACTCTCTTAATTTACAAACATTAACTTGCTATCAGAGTCATAGCAAACACGAATCTGACTTTTGCGAATCTACTTACTCAAGCTTTTGAAGGAATAAATTATCTAGCTTGGAAATCTCAAGTGCTTCTTTTAATTTGAGGTAATGCATTAGAAGATATAATCAATGGAGTAATTTTTGGTCCAGATAGATTCTTACCTGGGGGAAATCAAATTGATCGAATTGAAAATCCAAATTTTACTATAGAGAGAAGGCAAGATCAATTGCTTCTTAGCTGGTTATTATCCTTAATGATTGAATATGTTCTTGGATTAATAATTAGACGCGAACAACCTTTGAAGTGTTGCAAGCTATTGAACAGTAATTTGGATCATGGTCAAAAGAAAAAACATTACAACTGAGACTTTTAGCTATAATCAATAAAGAAAGATTCAATCTCTGTTTCAGAATACTTCCTAAAGATGAAGAACCTTGCAAATTGTTTGGCTATAGCCAGAAATCCAACTTCGAATGATGATTTCATCTTATACTTGCTTGTTGGATTTGATGTAGAATACAACTTAATTGTGGTGAATATCACTAGAAGGAATGATGTACTGAATTTACATGAACTGTATTCAACTCTATTAACACATGAAAGCAAACTTGAACAACAAAATTTAGCTCGTGTTACATATATACAAGGAAAATTTACAGCTAATTACTCTCTATGTAAAAAGTTCCAAAAGAAAAGTGATAGAAGAATGAGTTACACTCAAGGTTATAGTTCTCATAACTATGTTTTTAATGAAAATGGGAGAGGAAAGAGGAATGTTGGTGGCATAATGAATCAAGGACGAAGATTTAATCAAGCAAGTCGAGGAAGACTAATATGTCAAATCTATTATAAACCTGGTCATTTGTCTGTTGTATGCTATTATAGATTTAATAAGGATTATATTCCTCAGCAACCACAATAAAAATATCAATATAATTATCAATAAACATCTCAAAAGAATCAGAATCAAGCTTATAGATTAGGTCAAAACTAAAATCAAGGAAATAACAAGGCAGCTTATTTGGTGAACACAGAAGATGCAATAGATAAAGGCTGGTATCTTGATAGTAGAGCCACTCAACATTTCACTAACAATGTCTGTAACTTCAACAATTGTGTTGAATTCATGAGTAATGATGAATTGATAATTGAAAATAGATTTGGTTTGGAAATTACACATTTTAAATGCATATTTAACTCTAAAAAACAAAATAAATCACTCAATTTATCATAGAATCCATCTTAAGAACATTCTTTGTTTGCCACATATAACCAAAAACCTCATTAGTATTTCAAAATAAACAAAATATAATAATTTAATTGTTGAATTTCATGATGAATTTTGCGCCATCAAGGACAAGAATAACCGAACATTGCTAATGAGAGGGGTTATAGTGAAAGGTTTATATAAGTCATTGCTTGGACATTCCTTAACTTCTTTTAGTTCCAATAATGTTGTTCCAAAGTCTATATTATCTCTTTTTGTATTATCTTCATTGATAAATCCATCATCTGCTATAACCAGTTCTGTTGAACCTTATAACAAATCTGTGTCAATACTTTTCTTGTTGGGATAGATTTTAGTGTTAGTCCATCAGCTTTAGCCAATGTTTTACATAAAAGATTGAGGCTTCCAAATGGCCATGTACTTAAAAATGTACTAAAAGATTATAAAACAACATTGTCAATAAATAAAACAATAAAACTTGATTTCTGTGATGTATGTCAGTGTGGAAAAATTCATAAGTTTCACTTTTTAAAATCTAGAAATTGTTTATATAGATCTTTGGGGACCGTTCTTAGTTGTTTCTAAATTATGATATGTATACTATATAAGTTTTATAAATGCATATGTCAGGTCTTGCTAAATATTTCCTTTGAAAATGAAATTGAAAGCATTATCCATATTTGTTATATCTAAGCTTTAAGTTGAAAATTAGTTTTCAACAATAATAAAAACCTTGGTTTTTTATAATGGGGAAGAGTTTGTAGCCTTGATTCTTTCTTTAAAACAATTTAGAATTAATTATAGATATTCTTATTCCCATACACATCACCATAATACTGTAGTTGAAAGAAAACATAGGCATATAATCACCTTAGGCCTTGCGTTACTCTCTCAAGCTTGTTTACCTTTAAAGTTTTGGTGGGACTCTTTTTACATAGCTACATACCTCATAAATAGTCTCTTTACATAAGTGTTAAACTCAATTTCTCCTTTTTAAAAATTGCATGGTTATAAACCTAATTACACTTTCCTTAAATTTTTTGGGTGTTCATGTTTTCTATATTTGAGAGACTATAATACATATAAGTTCAACTACTATTCTTCTAAGTGTATATTTCTAAAATACAATCCACTTCACAAAAGGGTATAAGTGTCTTTATTTCTTAGGGAAAGTTTATATTACTAGACATATAACTTTCAATGAAACTAAGTTTCTTTATCCTCTTAGAATAGATTCAGAGTCTTCTCATTTCTCCTCCACTTAATTCATTTCTTCTTTCATTCCAAAAGATAGCATGTCAAATCCAAGCAACTTATATCAACACTCTCATTCACTAACAACTGACAATGGTTTCAATTCACAATTAACTTCATCATCTGATCATATATAATCCTTTCTTCCTACTGAATCCAATCCATCTTCTGCATCAAACCAAAACACAAAAATATTCTTATTACAAAACCAACCATTAAACTAAAACACTTAGCATTCATTGCCACCTAACCAAACAAATAATCATCCCATGATCACTAAAGCTAAAAGTGGAATTTTTAAACGATAAGTATTTTTAAGTAGTTAGCAAAGTCATGAATTTGAACCTTTTAATGCTGCAAAGGTTTTGAAAGATTCAAAGTGGAAGTTGGCTATACAAGAGGATTATGATGCACTACAAAGAAATAACACATAGGTATTGGTACTTTATTGAAATGATTATACATTGGTAGGGAACAAATGGGTGTTCATAATAAAAAAAGAATGCAAATGGATCACTTCTAAAGTTTAAAACTAAGTTAGTAACCAAAGTTTTTTATCAAACTGATGGCATTGACTATGTTGAAACATTTAGTTCAATTTTGAAACCATACGGAATCAAATTGTGTTAAACTTAGCTGTGATGAAAGGCTAGAAAGTAAGACAATTAGGCATCAATAAAGCATTCTTGAATAGAGATTTATGAATTTTTAGATCATGTATGCAAGTTTACCAAAGCACTCTATGACCTAAAGTAGACTCTAAGGGCATGGTATGACAAATTAAAAGAATTATTGTTATTATAGGGCTTTACTAATTCTAAAGCTAACTTATCTTTGTTCTTTCAACTAACATCAACTTCATTGCTACAAATCTTAATTTATGTAGACGATACTTGGTGACTAGATGGTGAACCATTTATAGAACCTACATTATATAGAAGTTTGATTAGAGGCTTACAATATGTAACTCTTACACAATCAGAAATAGCCTTTGCCATTAACAAGCTAAGTTAGTGTCTTTCTTGTCCCTTTATTCTACATTGGTAAGCTTGCAAAAAGGTGCTCAGGTATTTGTAAGCCACTCCACACTAAGACTTTAGTTTAACTCCACTAGAAGATTTGAAATTACAGCCTATTGTGATGCTGATTGAAGTGGTGATCTTGATGACAAAAGAAGTGTAGGTGTCTATTGTATGTATCTAGGTGATAAATTGATATCTTGGTTATCAAAGAAACAGCAGGTAGTGGCTCATTCCAGCACTGAATCAGAGTATAGAGCATTGGCTTCCACTACATGTGAAATTGCTTGGATACAGTCTTTATTACAAGAACTTTCCTTGGTTTTCTCTTATTCTATTGTTGTATGGTGTGACAATATAAGTGTTGCTGCTCTTGCTTAAAACCCTGCATTTCATTCTCGCACAAAGCACATAGCATTGGACTTTCACTTTGTGCAAGATAAATGTTTAGCGAAGCCTTGAATATAAGGTGTGTTCCCAATGCTGAACAGATAGCATATATACTTACCAAACCTTTGTCAAACTTCAAAACCAAGCTCAATGTTCTCCCTAGACCCTTGAACTTAAAGAAGGATGTGAAGGATAATACAAGTGACAATAAATAAGGAAGTGATGATTTGGCAAACATGAAGAATAAATGCAAAGCTGGAAGGTGGTTGTAGTTGTACAGTTGTTAGTGAGACAATTGGATTAGTTAAGATTAGTTAGATAATTAATTTAGTTTGTTATTTATCTTGTAACTAATAAACTTCCATGCACATGAAGTTGATGAGATTAGTTTTAGCTAACAAGTTTGTATATAAGCAGTAGTCTCTATATTCTTAGTAAGAAGAAAAACTTCAAAATAAAAATTCTCTCAAGTTGTAAAGTTTTCTTTCATTTTCTTGGTTCCATTCTCAGCTACCAAATAAGCTTAGCTCTCTTGATTTACAAACATTAACTCACACTCTTACTGTTTCAATCATTGTACAATTTCAAAATTTAACGTAGATCAATCAAACACGATTATATATAAATAGGCCAAATGTAATGATTGAGATAATGATCGATATGCAAGATCGCACACTTCTTGTCAGTTGTAATCAATGCTTAAACCAATTTACCTTTCGCACTTTATAGATTTTTCAAGATTCATTTTGTTTCTCATAACTAGAGATATGTGTATAGCTTATTTTAATTGTTGCTCATGTCATGTCCATGCATCAAAATCTCCAGGTTGATTCTCTTACTGTCTTATAAATTTTTATGAATTAGATGGTAGAGATTAAATCACAAGAAGAATGTACCTATTCAAGAAGACTCATCATTCTCAAACAAGCCTAAAGCCCACACTACCTAAGTAGAGCCAGCCACCACAACGACTGCGAAAACTGGAAGTACAATCAAATCAATCTTGGATCTCTTAAACATATAAGACGACAAACAGAGAATCTCTCCTGGCATGTCTAACGAAGCCCTAAAAGACGTTAGAGTATCACACTCTCGTGAAAATGAAGACAAGGGAGATATTATCTAGACAAACGTAATTTCAGGCCAAAACAAAGCAATAGCCACTATCACCGTTAGAAGAGTTATCAACGTGGCAATGTAGAGGAATAGAGGCCATTATGAGGTGAGTTTGGAAAGGAGAGAGGTGAAGAATGTGATAGACATTATCAATTAAGAATTTAAAAAGTTTTATTATCAGTTTTAGTATTTATAAATATTTATGAACATTAAAAAATAATAAAGGAAAAATTTTGAAAATAACCTTATTTTACATCCACTTTACATTTCTAATCAATCATAATTTAATCTTACTAAATAAATCAATTTCATAAAATTTGGACAATTTTGCTCTTATGACCAATTTACACTTATACACTAATTTTCCAAATATAAATGTAAAACAAACATTTTTAATTCTTACTCAACAACCTCTTCATAATTTCCAGTGACTGAAAATCTTTTCTACAAGAGAAAAAATGTAAGTTTGTTCGTGTTATTGTTGAAAATTTTGAATTTTGTTGTTAATTACTTGTTGAAGAATTTTTATTTGTTAGTCATTTTAAGAAAATTAGAAGAAAATAAGGAAAAAATTAGATTTTTTTTGTTGGTCACCAGCGCTTGCACCCTTCGTGCAAGCTCTGACCTCACAAGCTTGCTCAAGAGCTGGCGACATACACGGCAGTGCCGTCGTCGGCTCGCCACCGCCTCCACCTCCATTGCCCCATTGCCACCACCCAGCCCCTGCCCCATTAGCGCCGTCGCCATCCTTATGCCTCACAATAATCGCCTTAATTCGAATTTTTTTTAATAAATAAAAATTTAGAAAAAAATTATTTTCTATAAATAATGTAACCTTTTCAATTATGATAGATTAATTGCATTAAAAAAATTAAAAAAAATTAGGAAATTATGCTAAAAATATACTAAAAATATCTTTTTTTAGTATAATTAATTGCATATCTTATTATTTTAATATAATTAACTGCATATCTTTTTTGTTTAGTATAATTAATCGCATTTATGTGTAAAAATTTAAAAGGTTAATAAATGGTCTAAGAACTAACAATTGTTTGTGTAATTTTTACAAGTACAAATGGCTGGATAATAGCAGTTGAAGATTTCAGCAGATGACAACTTTCATGGGGAGCTTAGCTGTTTATCATAATTTAGACTGACATATTATATTAAGGCAAACTTAACAGTGATGCAAGTCAATATATTTAGACAGACTTGTTTTGGGCACTTATTGTCCATGGAAAATTTACATCATTCGTCTATTATTATACATTACATGTTGTTGCATGAAGTTCATGTGGATAACTACAACAATGATATATATGTTTTCTCATTGTAGGGCAAGTTATTCATTTTTCGTGCCTGAATATTTAAGGTTGATCACTGGTCTATGCTATGGACATTATCCTGCTGTAGATCTACCTGAGGGCACAGGTTTGAGGGATGCATATTTTAGTAGACAAATGTCTATTACTTTAGATGACATTGAGACAGTATATGACGAACTTGTTTTTTCAACCATACTTGGCCTTGATACGGCACGCTTGTCGTTTTATTACATGATTGAGAGATTCTTGTTAGGTCAGGGGAGAAGAGTGTGTGCTAATTTATGGTTATTGGATATGTCGAAGGATCTTGTGCAGTTTGATATGTATCTATATGGATTCGTTGTGTTTCAATAAACATTCCAATCACTGCGACGATCCATCGCAAGTCAATACAGCAGATATTAGAACAATGAGGCATGGTTAGAAGAGACGAGTAAAAGTTTTAAGGGGAAGTATAATCTTGTTAGGATACCTATTTTAGGTAATTATCGCAAATAATTATACTTAATTTGTAATTCATGTATTTGTGTAGTTCTTAATATTAATTGTTTGACAATTTAGTATATTGCATTGATGTCTAATATACATACGATAACTTGTTGCAGGTCGCCCCACCAACTACGTTTCTGCCCTCGTCTACACATTATACACTCGCGGTACCATTACAATATTTGTCGACATTGCAACATTTATCGCTCGCACCTACGGCTCATTTTTCACCTGCATCGTCATAGCATTTTCATCCTGATTACGCACATAGATTGTCTTACAATGATGAGTTTAAGAGGAATGTGATGGACCATTTTGATGTGTTAAGTACAAATATATAGGCTTTTAGGTAGGAGCGTAGGGAAAATATCGATCGAGTTGAAGATAATATCGCCCGAGTTGAAGAAAAGGTTGATGTAATGATAGTAGATATTCGCTCATTATTGCAATTATCCACTCAGCCGCAATTGTCACCAGCCAGCTCACTTATTCAGGTAATTATAGTGATTTTGAATAAGTTGAAGAAGTTTTAGTTGATGCGAATATATGAAATTTTTTATTTCTTAGCTTGAAAATACTGTTCTATTGCAAGCAGAGGATCCACAATGTGTGCTAGTAATGCACATGTTGATATACAACACAAACCTCCACTAGTTAGATAGGAGAGTTGGTTCGGTCAAATATACAGAAATGGTCCATATGGTAGAAGTCCGTACACTAATCTTGTGAAAATAAGTCATCAAGACCTTTCCATCAGACCGCTACCTCAATACCTGACAAACCTGATTATCGATCTTATGGTGTCATATCCCGATGAATTGTATGCTTAGTCCTTACGGTGGTTGGAAGACCTAAATGCATGTATAGAGACTTGTTCAGTGACATTGACATCGCAGTTGCTCTATAGTATTTCTGATCCGAATGCGCATTTAAAGGACATCATAAGTGACCAACATATTATTAATGTATTACAATGTTATTTTCAGCATCTAATTGAAATGTTATTGTTTTGTCAACACATCAACAAATATTTGTATTAGATCACACATCGACAACAAGCGTGTCCCCATATACTGTTACATGATTAGAACATTACCTCATCGCAATTATATGTACGTATAATGTTGTCAACTTATGCTACATTGGCAAATATCGCTAATTATTGTGTTTTCTTCTCACGTACAATGTATTAATTATGTAAACCAAATTACTTTACGCATGGTGGGAAATGAGTTTTGGTGCGTTGTGCATAAGCAGTTTTTTACTAAGTTTACATATAGAACAACATGTAAGATGCTACTCAAATGGGGTGAGAAGAGCTTGGAACGACATTAACTACGTTTTCATTCCTACATTGGTATGTAGTGTCTATTAGGTTGCATGTGCTATTGACTTGCGTGGCCAACAGATATCCACGTACGACTTTGCACCGTTAAAAGATTCCGATAGGGAGATAGATGAGGCACTGAAGCCATTATAAATGCTGTTACCTTATATGATGCGCATATGTGAGCTGTGTGATGCAAGGTTAGAATGGTATGATACAGGTGAATCATTTATGTATTTGATATTGTCTGACATGCTCCATCAGACAATAGGTAATGCTGACTGTGGCACTTTTATATATAAGTTTATAGAGTATGTTATGTTAGAACGACAGTAAAATTTTAACTCCGACCATGAGCCATTTTTTACGATAAAGATGACCTTCGATTTATATGAAGGACGCATACATTGACATATATTATTTACATTTTTTCCATTTGAATTGTTAATTTTGTTTTACACAGTAATTTGGTTTATAGAAGTCGGACTCTTCTACCATAGTATTTTTCAAAATCATCTAATGTTGTAACCCATGATCCTCTATGATGAACACCAACCGGCACAATCTTAGTCATACCTAAAAAGCTACAAATAATTTATATTTATTTAAATTTACTAACAAATTAATTTTTGTTTAGGAAAAATTTTAAATTAATACAAATTCAAAAAAATAAAAAAAATACTTAATGTAATTTTTAAATTTGTACAAATTTAAAAATATTTAATTAATAAACAAAAAACTTGATACAAATTCTAGAATTACTACAAATTCAAATAAATTAATTAATTAAAATTTACCAATTTTAAATTATTACAAATTCAAAAAAAATACTTAATACAAATTCAAAAATAATTAATTAATAAAAAATTATTTATACAAATTTAAAATTTAAAATATAAATTCAAAATAGTAGCTCAGGCCAAGGGCACGAGCTCTTATTTCAATACAATTTTTTCACAATTTTTCAGCCAACAACCTTCCAATTCATTTACCATAATTGACTTGCTTTCATGTTTTTTCATCATTTTAACGAAGAAAATTTAACAATTAATGTCATAAATACAACTCAAATAAATTATAATATAACCACAATAAATTTCATGTACATGTGAATAATAAAAATAAACAAAAAATCATCTAAAATAAAAGCCAAAAAACTCACTTGTGTTTTGTATTTTTTGTTGAAAAACCTGAATCTTTCACCGATGGACGAAATTTTAAAATTTTGATATGTGAATACTAAAAATCTGAGAGAATGAACTGTTTTTACAATGTAAAAAAAGTGTAAAGTATTGATGATAAAGGTAAAATTGTCAATTTTTATTGTCTTTTAGTTTTTTTTGTTAATTTTTTAATTTATAATTTTATGTAAATTTTATTATAGTAAAATTTATTGTAAATAAAATTAATTGCATAATTAATTATTTATTAAGTATATTAAAAAAATAAAAAAATATTTATTGTGTAAAATTTTAAAAATAAAGAAATTAAAAATTAAAAAAATAAAAAAAGGACAAAAAAAAATTGGCTAGAGCTTGAGCCAAGGGTACAAGCGCTTAGGTGAAGGGTACAAGCCTCAGGCCAATTTTTTTTTTAGTAAACTCGACCCTAATTCGATTTTTTTAAAATAAATAAAAACAAATAAAAAAATTTAATGGTTATATAAAAATATAAGTTTTAGTTTTTTTTTATTTTTTATTTCTTTATTTTTTAAAAAATTTATATAATAAATAATTTTTTATTTTTTAAATATACATAATAAATAATAAATGATGGAATTTATTTTTTTCTTTTTTTTTAAATTTACAATTTTGTGTAAATTTCATTATAGTAAATTTTATTGTAAATAATTTAATTTTATCATTTATTATTTATTATGTAAATTTTAAAAAAAATCAAGAAATTAAAAATTAAGAAAAATTAAAAGATTTAAAAAAAAATCATTGCAGCACGAATGCTGTAGCAAATGAGTGTACCATCAGCAAAGTTATAAGTTGGAAGCAGTTAAGCGCACACCTATGAGTACTTATTTAACAACTTTCTATTTCCATCTTGTGATTGGTTTACCCTTTCTCCACCAATTTTACTTCTCTTCTTTTGAACTCAAGTAACTTATCACAAGCAATAGCCAAGACTATTCCCTATTCTTATACTCTAAAACCAAGGTTAGTTTAGACAATTACTGCCCGAGTTGATAACTTTTATAAATTATTTGATTATACTTCTCAATCAATATATATATATATATATGTGTGTGTGTGTGTGTGTGTGTGTGTGCGCTTTTGTTAACACGATTGATTTTTCCACTTAGTCAAATTATCCTTCAACTCTTCTTGATAACTACCATTGCAAGATAAGACAACATCCCATCTATAACAACCTTAGTATACTGGTCCCTTTTTAAGTTAAGCCTCAGCCACGACTAAATTCAAATAAGCGACAACCATACCATATCATATTGACAGTTCAGCAACCTTTTATATTAAGATTCTCAATTTCTTGATTCTTTTTACAAAGAATTATTTTAAGTTCCTTAGTTCTCACTCTCACTTGTCAAATGTTCTTCCAAAGCACTGCTAAGAAACAGTGAGTATTCACTCATCAATTCATGAAATGAGACATCATCCACCTAACTCTTTTCTTCACTTTCCTTTATCTCTTATCACTAATAATATTATCTGACTCACCAAAATTTTCACCCAGCAAGCATTCTTTATTATCCAAAACCTTAAACTGGTGTCAAAGAGTAGCAAGTCTCCATAGATCAAAATAAATAAAAATAAATATACTCCAAGGTACTTTTTGTTTTATGAATGACCTTTTAGTGAATTTAACCCTACATGTTTTTCTAAGTAATTCGCACAGAAATCTATGGATTTAACCTTTACATTACAATTCAATAATTGGGTCTCTAAGCTCTCTTTCACTAATATAAATATATATATATATACATATATAATTTTCAGATGCCATATTTTAGTATCATCTATATATATATTTCACTTGAAACACTACCATCTCCCTTCACTTTTTAACATGCATCTTGTCCTTTCATTAAAATTCATAATCTCATGTATTTACCATATTAACGAATAAATATGTAATCTATCCAACAATCATCCTCAATAAAAGTCAAAATGTTTTGAATTTTTGTTACTTAGTTTGAAAAATCACAATTTTCATTTTATTTATCCTAAACAATATCTATCCACGACAGAAGTAACTTTGTCTTTTTACTGGGATTAACTGGCAGTGAATTCCAAGCCAATTTTTTGTTAAATTATAAGCCCAAAGTATATATATAGAGAGAGACCTTAGTTTATTTTCTAAAGGGTTCTTCATTTTTCTAGTAAAAATTAAGTTAAAATAAAAAAGAAAAGAAAAGAAAAGAAAAGAAAAGAAACATAAAGAGAAGAGGAAGATACGAGAAACAAAGGGGAGAGAAGGGAAGCTTACAGGAAAGCATGAAAAGAAAGGGAAATCCATGAAAATCAAAAGGAGAGAAAGCAAATTTATAGGAAAGAAAGATTTGGCCGTGTAGATGAGAAGAGAAGTGAAGAGCAAATGAAAGTGATTTCCAACAAAGTGGTAAGTAGAAACTCTTTGATTGTTTTTAAATTCTGAAAATTTTGTGGAATATAGTTGTAATGTATAGAAGATGAAATTGTGAATTATGTGTATATGTGTTTGGGAACTAAGGGTAGCAAATGATTTATATGTGATGTGTATATTCATGTTTTGGGTGTAAATATGGAAACAAATGATGAAAATGTCTAATATGTTATAGCTGTGTTTTTGATGCATAAGAATGAAATATTATGATATGAAATGAGAGATATGTATATGGTATGATTTGTAATTTTGGGCAGTGAGTATTTATTATGTAGATGGTCATGTTTAGCTAAATTTTAAGCATGAGTATTATGAAACTAATGTGATAATAGGTGTAGAACTGGTGGCTGAGTAGGGATAAAATATGATGAAGCATGTGAATAATATATGTAATGGGTTGGTTTTGAAAATTTTTTGTTATGCTTCATAATTGGTATATGGCAGTAAATGTACTAATTTATGGTCATGTTGAGGGCATGAAAAATGCGTAAACAAGATGTTATGATGTATGAATATAGTGGCTAGTTGTACATAAAAATAAAACAAAAAATTTTGTGAAAAATAGAATCTTTCAATTATTTCATTGCACAAGTTTTTGATCTATAAATTTTGAGGACAAAATTCTTTTAAGGGGTAAAATTGTAGAACCCATAAAATTTGAGATTACTTAAATTTATTCGATTTCAGTATTAGTGACGAATTTTGACATGTTAGATTTCGAGGAAACTTGATTAAATTATACTTGTATAGTTAAACCGGAACTTAGGCATAAAATATCATATATATTTAAGCATGTGATTTTATTTCTCTTTTATTTTTATGATAATTATATATAGCATAAGGATTAGATTGAAAAGATTTTAAAACTCAAAAGGTTAATAGGAAAAATTTTAATAATTTAGAAAAAAAGTGTAAATAGTAAAAGATGTGGGGCCACTCTAAAATATTTATATTAAGACTTAATAATATTACTAAGTCTAGCTCAAGATTTTACTAAGTGGAGTCCAAGATTACTAAGCAAACTCAAGTTCAATTTATATAAATGTTAAACCTAAATTATTAAAATTCAAAAAATAAAAGCCCAAGTCCAATTGCTTAGTTTTAATCTCCATTAATCTAGAATTTACTACATTTGATTAAAAGAATTAAGACAATAAGAGAGTAAGAAATGTGGCAACCAAATTGTGTTAAAATGGTTGAGTTATGTAGGTGTTTAGGTGCTAAAAAACTGTAAAATTTTAGTGTATTTATATGTAATTGTTGCGGCTGGGTTGTATTTGAATGAGAGGTATTATATGTGTGTAAATTATAGGTGCAAAAGTGTCAATTGTATCATGTGCAGTGTTGTAAAAACTAAAGTGTAACCATTCTAAAAGTGAGCAATGATCGTACGATTGAATATATTGTTTTGAAGCCGAAAAAATGAAGGAATTAATGTGATAGGTCATATGTTTAGTAGTCATAAGGTGTTAAAAACATAGGATCGAAATTGTATGTAGGCAGTTGATGGAAATTTTGAGTAAGGCTCAGAAAAATAAAAACTGAGCGAGTTTTGGATCTCGGATTAATATATCGTAAAATTTTATGGAAACTAAACATCTACGAGCATACCATATTCAAAAATCAGCTCATTTCGTGAAGAGACAAGATCACAAAAAACTTCAGAATATAGCTGCCCTGTCGAAGGACGTACCCTATTTTCTTGAGTCGCATATCGAAAACTTGTCGTTACTAAAGTAATGGATTTGAATTTGAATCTATAAAATGCGGTAAAAACTAGACTCATAATAGAGTATGTCACCAAAAATCTAGGTTGAGATACGTCACAAGTTTTGTGCAGCGTACGTTTGTCGCAAGCGTATGGTGTGTACTATTGAATAAATTGTTTCCTAGAACAAAGTTAGTTAGTGATTCGGGGGGTGAAAGAATTTAGATTTGATACAATAGATAATCAAAATATATTAATGTTTTATTAGGTGACAAGTTTAAGCATAATACATATATTTATTTATTTATTTAGTAGATAGATATATTATATTAAATTCTAACAAGGAATCGTTTATTGTAGATTGATAACTCGAGCATCCGACACTAATGCCTTAAACCGAGTAGATTATATTGCAACCGGTAAGTGATTATTTTATTTTCAAAATATTGTTTATGAAAAATTGTTTGATTTTTGAATATTCTAAAAAGTGATTTGAGAGAATATTTTCACTTTCAGATTATAGTTTAAACAAATGGATTTAATATAAATGTTTCGAGAACTGATTTGAATTGTTAAGTCATTTTTATGAATCTAGTGTTTGTAACTATGTTATATTGAAATGAAAATAAATTTGGTTTGAAGTAAAGAATAAGTTTAGAAAATATGAATAGATATTTATGAAATATTTTGTGAATGAGTGATTTGAAATGTAATAGTTTATATGTTGACATATGATAAATTGATTTGTATGAGATGTGACATATATGATGAAAGATATCATATCAATTTTATGATTTGTATTTGGTGTAAAGTGCTCAGTGTAGTGCATTTATACAGATTTTACGCCTTTACTAGAGAAAGGCGTAAGGGGAGATGATACAAACTTCTGGACATGAGTAAGTTTTTCAAAGAGGTTTGATTATTTATTGGTTGGTAAGGAGTCTCACTCGATCGTAACAGTCGGACTAGCATTGTAGGCGAGACTGTTACAAGATTACTATATAAGTTGGTGTCTTACACCTCATTTTTTTATTTAGGCTGGTGCTAACGAGAGGGTTAAATAAATTTGTTTTATATATTGGTACAAAAAACTCGTTAGCAGGTCTCGAAATGTTATCTAGAGATATCTCGAGGAATAGTTTCTTCCACAGATTTTTACACATATAATCTTTTATCTTGCACTATTGTTTAAAGTTAATGATTTTTAAATAAATATAAAAATATTTTTTTTAATTATATACTGTTATTCCTCCTTCACATTTTCTTATTTTAATTATTATTCACTCATTAAGTCTTTAAGACTCACCCCTCTCACTCTCAGTTTTGTAGATTAGTCAGAAAATTCGAAAGAATATAATGAAATTTTCAGTATAACGGAGATATAGATAAAGGATAAGGATAAATATTGCAGTCATTATGGTACATGAATCTGTCATACATTCGAGAGTGATACATTGATCTAGTCGAACTTGTAATTTCTTTTAAAGTCCTTAATTTGAATGTATTGACCTGATTAAGTTTATAATTTTTTTTTAAGTTTCTGAGTTAAATGTATCGATCTATTTTCTTATATGTATCGATTTGATTTAAGTTGTAATTTCTTTCGAACTCTCTAATTTAAAAGTATCGATCCGTTATACTCTATATATCGATATCTTCTCTTTGTCTCAATCTTTCAAGTTCAATGTATCGATCCGTTAATAATAAAAAATAATAAAATAAATATTATAATATAAATAATAAAAAATATTAAATTAAATGAATTTGTGAGCCACAGGTCAAATCCAAACCTAGGCTTGACTCAAGCTTTTGACAGGTCCATAACTTTAAACTCAACCCGACCATTTTGCCATTTCTAGACCTGGCATGGGATTTTAGTACTCGTGCTGTTTTGGCAATAAAAATATCAATTACTAAATTAAAATAAATATTTATTAAATACTTGGTAATTAAAATTTAAAATTAAATAAAAATAATATAATTATAATATATTTTTATGATGTTGAAATTTTTTATTCAGTTTCTACATAGGTGTATTACTCGACCCATTTGCGATTTGAACCTAATGAATAATTGGGGCCCTGAAATTGATGCCTCCAAAAAGAAAAAATATTCCTCGGAGAAACAGTCCGGTCCTCCCAAGTAAGAGAAATTTAGATC
>JAXCLQ010029560.1:0-15337 GCA_035584115.1 Cedrela odorata
GTACACATTCCTGCATGTTATTCTGTTTTTATTTGACTATTTGAAATGATATTTCTGAAAATTATTATAATATGCAGGGGATGTTCTATTAGTATGATTTCTGTTTGAAATTGATTTTAACTTTAAACCATATTTTATGTCGAATATGAATTTACTTAAAATTTTCATTTTAGTATCCACTCATTGAATTTTTTCCAAAACTCATCCTACCACAGTTTCCAGTGATTATAGGATTTCCTTTTAAATGAGGATTCTAGGAGATATTCGTGAAGAGCTGTGAGATTCCAGATTCTCCATATAGTCACTTAGAAGTCATTTATTTCTATTTGTTCTGTATATTGGGTATAACGCTTAATAATATGTACACATTATGATGTGATTTTTGTATATATATGTGCATTTACTCTTTGGTTATGAGTATCCTGGTATATGTTTAATATGATGTTGATGGGTATGGAGCTCTTAGTATATGTGTATGAGTTCATGCATATGATTGATATTTCTCTACATTATAGTTGTATGTACAGGTTTTTGTCTGAGGCTTATAGGGGTAGGATATCCCTACCTTTATGCTAACACGATACCGATTTACTGGTATGTGTCAGAAATAAGAGGAGATTTATGACCAGTCTATAGTGTAAAATAATGCCAATTTGATAAAGAGGCTTGTAAACTAAAAATACAAGTAAGGGCATCATATAGCTATGTACACAAGTGAGTTTCAAGGCATAGACAACCAATTGACTACTATGGACATCACTCTTGATGATGAGTTACAAGCATTATTATTTCTTAGTGATAAGAAGGTTTTTTACTCACATTATGGATATCATTGATTTAACATTTAGATATTTTTTTGAGAAAATATATCACTTTCTGATGAAAATTTTGCTTATTTTTGCAAGATTTAGAATAACTAATCAATGGGAACACTTAACGAAGTTCGGAAGTTATATGCATGTTAAGAAGGCTTAAAAACAGTAAAAAAACAGAGAATGGAGTGCCTAGGCTCCCAACACGCAGAGCTACCAAGGGTGAAAGAAGAGAGAAGATAAAGGAAGATCATTAACAAAAAAACTTGGATTTTGGGTGAAAGCCATCTATCAATTGAGAAAAAAATAAGTTTTTGTTTATCCTTTTATTTATTTATTTTTATTGAAATGTTGAATTTAATTATGATAGTTATATTTTATTATATTATGAAGTCAGTTCTATATTTTAGGGTTATGATATAGCCAAATTAAGGTGAATTAATATTTTCCTATTTGAATTAATTAGACTTTTTGATTATTGGTTGAGTGCTCTTCATTGTATTTAATGTTTCTAATTAATTGGTTACTAGTTAGATGTTTTGATTGTATATTAATGCCTTAAAAATGAAATTTATGCTTGTGATCCAATATTGAATGCCAATAAGTCAATGTAAGATAGAAATATATTTGCACACTCAGTGTAATCAATGCATTTAATCCATGGACTTTATGGATTTTTATTTATCCTAATACATATAAGAATATAAGGAATTAGTAGATTGAAGATGTTTTTATTATAACCCAAAAAACGGCTAATGAATATTTTTTAGGATTCTTAATTATCTAACATAGTCTTAAACTTTAGATAATAAGAATAGATAAAGTTAATTCAAATTAGTTTAGGTGAAATCATATGCCTTAGAGCTCTCATTCTTATTGATTTTAACTTTTTCTTTGCTTGCTTTAATTTAGTTGTTAATTAATTTTTTTTTAGCATAAATCATCTCTTTATTCAAATCATTCAGTTAAAATTAAAGATGGTTTAACTCGTTAGTTAGATCATAAATTCTCAATTCTCAAGGGAATAATACTCATTCATTACTATAGAACTTATTTGCGATAGCATATACTTGCGTTTACATAATTTTCACAACACTTAATTTGTTGTTAGACAATTGGAAGACATTAGTAGTGTAGTAAATAACTTAGCTTTCTACGAGAAATTGACATTTAATATGGTTGAAGACATATTACAGAATGATGAAGTTATAAGAAATGGTACATGCATAAGTTCCTTTAAAACAAATGCACTTGTTACAAAGAAGTAAGAAAGGAGGGGGAAAAGCTAAAGCAGAAATTTTGGCAACAAGAGCAATACCTATAGAGGAAGATCTAAATCTCAAAGTCTAAGTATCAAGTTCTTTCACTGCAATAAAGTAGGAAATATAAAAAGAGAGTGTAGAATTTGGAAAAGAGAACAAGCAAAAGAGAGAGGGAAATCACAAAGGAATGAAAGTAACAAATTTGTAGCTGAAGGTGATAAAGGTATTTTTTATGATGAGAACTTTGTAAATCTTACATGCCATACCAATGATTGGGTGATTGATTCAAGTACTTCCTTTCATATTACTTCATATAGAGATTTCTTTACATCCTACACTAGTGATAATTATGGTTGTGTTAGGATGGAAAACAACAGTGCATCCAAGATTGTGGGTACATAAGATATTTTCTTGGAGACTAGTGTTGACTATAAATTGTTACTCAAAGATGTCAGATATGTTCTAGATATTTGCCTCAATTTGATCTTTACTAGCAAGTTTGATGATGATCATTTTAGTAACCATTTTGGTGAAGGGAAATGAAAGCTCATCAAAAACTCTTTAATATTAGCTAAAGTAAAGAAAGAGAACACTGTTTATGTAATGCAAGCAAAACTCAACAAATCAGACGTGAATGTAATTGCAAGAGAAACTTGAACTAGAAGAAGCTTCAAGTTCTAGCAAGAAAGAAACTACTATCTAGATTAATAGGTAAGTTTCTCAAGACTTGTGATAATTGTTAAGCTGAAAAGACGTATAGAGTAGTTTTTCATAGTTTATATTCTTTAAGAAAGGCAAATGTTGTTGATTTGATCTATACTAATTTATGTATGATGGAAACAAGATCTCGTAGATGAGCACTTTATTTTGTGACTTTTATTGTTGACTATTTTAGAAAAGTTTGGGCTTTTCTCATGAAATTTAAAGACCATGTGCTGGAGGTCTTTAAAGACTTTTACGTTAAAAGTGAAATATAGATATAGAGGCAGTTGAAATGTATGAGGGCAGACAATGGTGGTGAGTATAGAGGGCCATTTGATTAGTATTGTAAAACTCATGGAATCAGGCTTGAGAAAACTGTACCAAAAATTCCTCAGCAAAACGATATGGCAAAGAGTATGAATAGAACAATTGTCAAAAGAGTCAAATGTAAGCTCTCTGAGGCCATACTACCTAAATACTTTTGGGTTAAGGCGATGTGTATTGTAGTTAATTTGATTAATCTTTCTCCTTTGGCTCCATTGGATGAGGACATATGTAATAAAGTTTGAAAAGGGAAAGATGATTCTTACAAACACTTGCGAATATTTGATTTGCAAAGCTTATGTTCTTATCTCTAAGGATGATAGATCAAAGCTTGATGATAAATCTAAAGAGTGTGTTTTTATGGGCTTTGGAAACAAAGAATTTGGGTATAGATTATGAGATCTAGTTGGCAAGAAAATCATCAAAAGTAGAGATGTGATGTTTCTTAAAGATCAAATAGCTAATCATGTTGAAAATGATAGAGAGTCTCTTTCTTCTCTTAAAGTTTCAATTACTTCTAGTTCAATTCCACCATCTGTAACTTATAATGATTATGAAAGAGAGCAAGAAGATTAAAATGACACATATAATGATCCTGTTGAATAAACACATACAAAGCTAACTATATTGCCAATTAATCCTTAATTGAGAAGATCTAGGAGACAATGACAACCTTTAACAAGATACCCTTCACATAAGTATGTGATGCTTACAGATGAAGGAGAGCCAAAAAAATTTCAAGAAGCTATGTCTCACTATCAAAAGAATGAGCGGTTAAAAGTCATGCAAAAAGCATAAGAATCACACTTATGACTTTGTGAAGTTACCTAAAGGTAAGAGAGAACAAATAGGTGTATAATTTGAAAATTGAAAGTAACTCACAATTAAGGTATAAGATGGGATTAGTTGTGAAAGAATTTTGTCAAAAGAAAGGAGTTGACTATGAAGAAATATTTTATCCTATAGTAATGATGTGTTCTATTCGAGTTATACTTGGATTGGTAGCATGCATGAATTTGGAGATTGAGAAACTTGATGCAAAGACATCATTCCTTCATGGTGACTCAGAAGAGTAAATATATATGAAGCAACTAAAGGGGTTTGAAGTCAAAGGCAAAGAAAACTTTGTATATAAGTTGAGGATAAACTTATATGAACTAAAATAGGCATCAAGGCAATCATATAAGAAGTTTGATTCATTTATGAAGAATTAAGGTTTTAGCTATACTATGTTTGATCATTGCATTTTTGTGAAGAAATTTGGTTTATGTGGATGACATGTTGATCGTTGGCCATAATGATAGTAAAATTGACAAACTGAAGAGAGAACATAACAAGTTCTTTGCTATGAAAGACATAGAATTGGCAAAACAAGTTCTTAGCATGAAGGTATCTTGTGATAGAAAAAAAATGAAAGTTATGATTATCTCAAGAAACTTACATTGAAAAAGTTTTTGAAAGATTTAATAAGAGCAAGGCAAAGCAAATTTGTTCTCTACTTGCAGATCATTTCAAGCTTAGTTCAAGTAAATGTCCTATAAGTGATAAAGAGAAAGAAGAGATGAGAAGTATGATGATATCTTAAGAGAAATTGATGATATCCAACATTAATATTTATATATTTTTTATAACGACTAAGTTAAATAAATAAGTCTCAAAATGTGTCTAAAAATCTTGTATGAATAGGCTTGAAATTGTTCCTTAACAAATTTCTGTCTAAGTACATTAAAAAGCCTACAAGATCGATATTTAGAGACAAATAGATCGATACAATAATCAAAACAGATCGATACAACAGAAAAGGATCGATATAAGAAATGAGGATATCGATATGTACTAAGACAGTAGCTTCAAATGAAATTATCAATGCAAACATATCGATACATGGAGAACAGCAGATTGATACATGGTCTTCACAGAGAGTTGCAAAATAATTACAGAGATAACTAGATTGATACTTGAAAATTCCAAAGAGTTGTAAAATAATTACAAAGGTAAGCAGATTAATACCTAGAGAACAACAGATAAATACTTGGTCTTCACAGAGAGTTGCAAAAAACTTACGAAGTAGACTAGATCGATATCCAGCATTAACAAATCGATACACTGAAACCTAGAAATAACTCTAGCACAAATAGATCAATACTTGTGAAAGAAGAGATCGACACTCAGGATGCAAATCGTACTGTTCACTTAAAGAGATTGATACATGAAGAAACGGATCGATACACTCTCAGCTTTTAAAACTCAATGGTAACTTCTGTAGCATTAATGACAAACATTAAATGCACCAAATTAAGACGTTAGTCAAGTATTAATTCATAAAAAGGATGAATATAAATAGAAGATACATAGTGAAGAGAAGAATAACAAGAACAATCACTTGCATTTAATATCAACAAGAATCCTTGAACAACATTTTTATAGAAAAACAATAAACTTTCTCTCTCTATTGTAAATCTTTCAAATCTTGTGTGAGAGAAATTTCTTGTAAGAGCTTATTGAAATATCAACTTTAGTTTGAGAACAAAGATAAAATATATAGTTGTAATTTGGTATTGGGTAAATCTTCACCTATACTAAAAGAAGATCACTTTGGGTTACCTTCACTCGTAGAAAAGAAGTTGTAAGGTTACCCTTCACCTCAGAAGGAGTGTATTGAGTGTCTTTTGTCTTGTCAAAACAAGAAGTTAGTTGCACCTCAGAGGAAATGATTTGCATATGAGAGAATGAATGCCTAAGATTTATTGAACCACTATAAAATTGCGTTTGTATCTTTCTCTCTTTAATTACTGTTTTATTATTGCACTGTATTGCATATGGTTTTAATTGCTAAATTTTAAAAACTCAATTTACCCCTCTCTTGAGTGTTGCCAACTGGGCCAACAAAGTATACTTTATGTATCAGCTATTGAGAGTTTGATGTATGTTATGGTTTGTACTAGGTCAAGTATAGCTCATGTAGTTAGAGTAGTAAGTTGGTTTTATCTCTAATCCTGGAAAAGAACATTGGATTATTGTGAAGTGGATTTTCATATATCTCAGAGGCACTTTGAAGACATGTTTATGTTTTAGAAGTGGGAAACTTGTGCTAGAGGAATAAACAGGTGCAGACATGGCAATAGACGCTGATTTCAAAAAAATCCAATTTAAGATATCTAATTACTTTTTTCGGGGAGCAGTTTCATTGTAGTCTAGACTACAGAAATGTGTTACTTTATTAACTACAGAAGCCGAATATATTATTGTCATTGAAGCTTGCAAAAAACCTTGTGGATGATAAAGTTCCCACAAGAATTGGGGATGAAGTAAGAAAGCTACGTTGTCTAATGTGATAGTCAAAGTGCCATTCACTTTTCGAAGAACTTAACGTTCCATTTGAGGTCCAAGTATATCATTGGATACATGACGTGCTGGAGATGAAATTGTTGTAACTTGAGAAAATTCATACAACTAAGAATAAATTAGATATGATGATGAAGCCATTGCCTAAGGAGAAATTTGAAATATGCAAGCAAAAAGCGGGCTTGGCACTACCCCCCACATGAGATGGAAAGGGGGAGATTTGTTGAGTTGGTTTCCACCTCATGTGAGGATTACCCAATTCAATAAGAATTAGGAATATTTTGTTAAAATGTTTCCTAATTAAATAAATAAAAGGAAGTCTAATCTTGTATGAAAAATAAATCTATGTAAGACTAGAAGAAGAAAAGAAAAACAAAAAACTATATAAAAAGTGTCTTTCTTTATTTTTTGAAATTTAAAAAAGTATAGAAAAATCGCATAAAGTGAATTAAGAGAAAAAAAAAGAGGTTAGAGAAAAACAGTTGTAAGAGTAACAAATAAGTGATTATTCTATTTTTTACATTTATTATTTAACTCACTAGGTGAAACATTTTTTTTTTTTTATAGAGAGCCAATAATATTGTTTCTTGATGTTGTGAGTCTCTAGCATCTTCGAGAAGATATTTGATTGAATCCCATTATTTGATATAGTAAAAATTAATTTTGAACTACCATAGTTTTCCCATTGCGAATTTTTTTTATATTAAACTAGTCTATTTTATTTTGTGATATTTTATTTTTGTACAGATTATTTTAGTATACATTCTTATTTTAATTACACAAAGAGAGAAAATAATTATTCCATCTTGAATAAATTAAATAATTATTCCATCTTGAATAAATTAACTTTTCTAAAAAACTAGTATTAAAAAATAAAGGAAGAGATCTCCTTAAATAAGGATACAAAATCATTCTTGAAAAACGAGACAAAATTTCAAACAATTAATTAATGTTTTCATCCAAAGTTTAATTGAATGACAGTATGACACTAGAAACTTTTATATATTTTTTAATTAAATATTTCAAATATTTTGTATTTATATTCTGTTTTATGTTTTAAAAGATGCATTAATTTTTTTAACTTAAAATATATGTTTTAATTACAAGGCTTGCAAACTATATGTTATTAAAACAATCAGTTAATTCGGTATGTTAAAAATGATTTATTTAATGAATTGACGATTCATTCTCATTATTTATTTTTTGCAGATTGAGCATTTTGTTTAATGCGGTGGATTGATAGTTTGTCTTGAAGATGTACATCATAGCTTAATATTATTTGTCTTTAAAAAATATATAATGTTATCATTTTGTTGTTTTCATCTTTTAGTTATACTATTCGTTTTGATTTTATTAAGTAATCACGATTTAATTTTAAATTTCGAAACAACAAAGAATTACATTTCCACATTTTTAATAATCATTTGCTTCTTATAAAAAAAATCCCATTACAATAATTGAATTTTATAATTAGAAAGGAACCAAAGAGAAATGAAAGCAAATCATAAACACAAGTCTCTATCCAATGTGGCAATAATAATAATCAATGCTTATGATACAAAGCTTTCACTTGGAATTCTTAAGAAGCTCAAACTGCCTATGACATGATTGGGTGATTGGAATTGGTGGGTCTGTTAGTGAACCATTAAATATTTGATTAGCAACCCACTAATTTGCAGTTTTAGTATATTGTGTCCCATCCCAGCTAATAACTTCTGAAGGCTCTTTACAAGCAGCCACCGAAAGATGTCCACAAATCAAGTCCTTAGCCCCACAGCAATACTAGAATGGCGATAAGTTCATTATTTTACATATATTTATGTCATACATGCAATTCTTGTATTTTATAGGTCTTTATAAGTAAAGATGTGAAAATAAGCTTATGCATTTTTAAAATTTTCATTATTTCTTAAGAACTGAGACAATCTTTCCTAAGAGAAATGGGAAAGTTTATTATGTAACACATTATTAAAAATTTATTTTGGTAAGAGAAAAACAATCCTAATTATATTAAGATTGGCATATTGTGCTGTGGTCACTAAACTAAAACATCAATAACTTTTATGCAAAACTCCAAATTGTATAAGATTTTCTTTATTGGAAACTAGAGATCCAGTGATTTTCATTGGAATCTCAAAGTGATCCAGTTGCAGTAACTAAAATAATGGACGTCACAGATTTTGACAAATCAAGAAGAGGTTAAATTTTAGTTAAAAAATGATTCATGCAAACCCTTCTTCGCTTAGAATTAGGAGACTTATGTTATGACTGCTTCTATACAAGGAGAGCACATCCTTCCCTTCAAGGGCATGAGAGAGATTAAGATATTAGTGAAGAAAAGGAAGGAAGAATTCCAAAAAGGTTAAGATATTTCATGGTTTTATGTTAATTTAAGAAATTTTCTGACTTGATTATGGCGATTTTCATTCATATATGTTTAAAGATTATTAGTGTATGTTTAAATAGTTTGGAACTATAGCTTTATGATTTATGCATATGATATATTGATGTAAGATTTTGAGGACCACACCAATCACTTGTCTTGGATGCATCTAATATGAATAAATTATGATAACATGAAAACCACACCAATTTAATTGTTATTTTATGATCTTCTTGTTTTCATAGTGCTTAATGCATTCAAGGCATGATAATAATAGTTCACACCAAGCATTATTACTTGTTTTAGATTAGTTGAGTTTAAATCTCAGACCAAGATTAAATTCATAATCAATGAAAAACTGATGCCTGTGATTAGATTGCTTGTTAAGAGGATTGTTACCATATTAAGCTGTTGGAATTTCTTGTTTGCATATGAAAGTGACAATATTTATTGTTCTTGATTTGTTGTCTTGGCAATTTTTTATTTTATTTTATTTGTTGTTTCTATTTTAATTTAATTACACCTTGATAATATTTATTTGTTTTATATTCATATTATATTTCTTTTGCATTAGTTTATTTTAGGGTTTAGTAACAAAGAATCATTAATTTAACCTATTCTTTGTGGGATCGACTTTGTAGAAATACTTGTCAATATTACAATTGATTCATATACTTGCGAGTTTTAATTTAGCTTCTAAAACACTTAAATTGAAGTAATTAGAATTTAACAAGTATTTGGTGTTGTTGTCGGGGAATATGCTTTAGAATAAGTTTCTAATTAGTAAATCATAGATTGTATTAGCTATAATTTTAATATTTATCATTCACATTCAAATCCTAGCTTCATTAGGTTGCATTTTTTTTTCTTTTCTTTCCTTATTGCATTAGGATTACATTTTCAAAATTAGATACCATATAAGAAGTTAATTAATTTAGGGTTAGATTTTCCTATTTATATTAGGATTCTACTTTCTTTTTAGAGTTTGTTTCCTATTAGTATTTTATTTTATATTTCTTCTTTTTTGTTACATTTTCATCTATTTCTTTTAATTTTTGATACCTTTTAAAACCCTACAATTGACTGCACTCCTAAATCACTTAATTTCATAATATCTAATTGAAAGATCACATTATACCTTTAAATAATTCTCCAGCAAGAGAAAATATTACAAATAAAAGAACTAAGTATATAAAATGCGTTTGTAGCACTTTGTAAGCTCAAGATTTGATTTTGAAACTTATTCGAAAACTAGCTGTTAGACTCATAAAAATCATACAAGTAAGCTATATGGGATTGACCTTGTGAGAATACTTGTCAATATTACAATTGATATGCATATTTGTGAGTTTTAATTTGGATTCTAGAACGTTAAAATTAAAGTAACTAAAATTTAACAACAAATGGATCACCAAATTATACATAAAGTATATTTAATACATATATACACCATGCAAAAATATTGGCATTGACTTTAAAATTCTAGAAGAGAATAATGAAAATTAATGAGTACCTAAATTCTTTGCATTCCTGATCAATTCATATTTTGTAGCATAGATATCCACTTATGTTATTGTAGCTTCCAGAAACTCTGATCTCAGTTTGGTCACTTTTTCTTTAAGCTGCTTGTTAAACTCTATAGCCATGTCATTGCGATATTTTAAACAACCATGTTCATTGACCTTGCCTGGCGTTAATGAATTACGATATATGACAACATAAGGTGGCAAGCAACCAATAAGCCCCGTGTTATGTATCTAAAATGCTCTCCCTCCTTGTTTGTTTATATTTAGAAAGATGAGGGTAATCCATTTTAAAGTCATGAGACAAATATTATCAATCAGTACATATGGGTTTGAATATAAGACGACTTTGACTCTAGTACTATGTTAGATTAATGCTAGACTGAAAAGCTTAAGCTAAGGGTTCAATATTAACATTTGTAGACAAGTTTTAACACAATGCAAGAAACAAATTTGTTAACTTACTTGAATAGATGGAGTTAGGTGGTTAACGATGTCTGCAATTGTTGGACGAAGTTGATCCATTGAAATAAGATTGTCAAAATTGTTTTATCCAATATCAAAAGTGTAAAGAATTGAGTTTTTAGCTATGTAAAGTTTGTTTGGATGTTGAGAAAACAGAGAGAAAATCTTTGAAGAGAAGCTTATTGTAATTCGTATATTATTGAATTAATAATCAGTATTATAGTTGTTAGCTATTTATATAAATCAAGATTTTTGGAATGCTCTATTTTAATAGCTCATGTAACTAAAAATACACCTGCCTTATTAACAAGATAGTAACTAACAACTCTAACTGATAATATAACCACACACACTACACTTAAGCTCTGTCACAACATTATTCTTTCTACATTCTTCTTTTAGCATCACATGCAACCTCGATATCATAGACACTTCAACATTTTAACGTCACACAGAGGTTCTTCAGTTTTGTATTCTATCATCCCCTCTCAAGCTGAACGGTCTAGAGCAGACATTGAGCTTGGTTCTGAAAATTGCAAATTTAGGATAAGGTAGAGGCTTAGTTAGCACGTTAACTACTTGATCTGAGCTTGAAACATAACGAACCTTAATTTCTCTAGTAATTACTTTGTCACAAACAAAGTGTATATCAAGTTCAATGTGTTTGGTGCGAGCATGGAAGATTGGATTATGTGTAAAGAAGCTACATTGACGTTATCACACCAGATAATAAGCACTAGAGAAGGCAGTAGATATAATTCTTGCAGAAGAGATTTTATCCAGGTGACTTCAACAGTTACAGATGCTAGAGCTTTGAATTCTGATTCAGTGCTTTAATGGGCAACCACATGCTATTTTTTTGAGGATCATGACACTAAGCTATCTTTAATGTATACACAATATGTATCAGTGCTTCTCCGATCATTAAGGTCACAGCTTCAATCAGCATCCAAATATGCTATAATATCAAAGCTTCCTGTTTTATGAAATTGTAACTCCAATGATGAAGTAGCCTGTAAATATCTTATAAGCTTTTTGCATGCTTACCAATGAAGAACTGTGGGACATGAGAGGAATTGACTAAGCTTATTTACAACAAACGCAATTTTTAGGCGTGTAAGTGTAATATACTGTAATCCTTTAATTAGATTTCGAAAAAGCTTGGGATTAGAGAAGGAATCAGAGTCATTTTTGAATAATTTTTGACTGGAATTCATTGGAATGTCACAACCTTTACATGAAACTATGTTGGCTTTATTCAAGAGATCTTTGATGTGCTTTGTCTGAGACAAGTGCAATCTTGAATTAGAGGAGGTCACTTCAATGCCAAGAAAATAGGATAAGTAACCAAGATCTTTTATAGCAAAGGCAGATCCAAGAGTTTTGATGAAGGATTCAGCAAGCTTCGTATTAGAACTAGTAACAAGAATATCATCAACATAGATGATTACCAGCAGCAAGGAAGAAGATGTTAATTTGAAGAAAAGATTAATTTGCTTTAGAGTTGTTAAATCCCCATAAGAGAAGACATTTTCTAATTTTATGATACCATGCACATGGGGCTTGCTTTAAACCATATAAAGCCTTGTTTAATTTGCAAACATGAGTAGGAAATTTGGAGTTCTAAAACCTTTTAAGTTAAGGCATGTATACGGCTTCAGAAAGATCACCATTCAGAAATGCATTATTGACATCTAATTGTCAAATTGTCCAGCCTTTCATGATAGCAATGCTAACGATTATGCGAACTATGGAGGCTTTAACTACAAGACTGAAAGTTTCAAAGGAGATATTTGACTGATGCTTATTATACTAAGTATTGACACATGACAATGAGTTTGTATTAGGAAATACTTCAGCATGATTTGATAAGATCGTAACAGGTGAACAAAATGTAAACATTGACATTGAACTTGGGACAAACAAATTTATATTGAATTTTGAGATGTTAGAAGAAGGACCAAGAAGAAGCTTATATAATCCCTTCACAGTAATGCCCTTCATCAGTAACCTGTTCTTTTTCTTTTCCTTATTTGATAGAAAACACTATGAAATTCAACAATCAGATTATTGTCAATAGTTAACTTTGAGATACTAATCAGGTTTTTGGTTATTTGCAGCACACATAGCATATCTTTGAGAACAATTTTTTGTGATTTAAGAGAGAGATCAGAATGCTTAAAAGAAATGGTTATATTACCAACATGTGTAATTTGCAAACTTAAGCCATTTTCAATAATCAATTTATATGTAATTGTGAATTCACGGCTTGTGCTTCAATTGCTGATGATGTTAGTTAAGTGATGTGTTGCTCCAGAATCCAATACCATCGTTCATCTACTGTTCCTTCAGCATTTGCCACAAAAGCTGATTTGCTTCCTTAAACCTGACTTTGTGTACCATTTGATCCTTGATTCTATAGTTTTTGATAGATGTGTTGATAATGTTACTAATAATTTGGTTGCTGAGATTGTTGTGGTATGTAATCTCGATTGAATTGATGATAACATAATGCAACAAAGTGACTTGGTTTGAAGCAGATCTGACACATAGGTCTCTTGTTTCCTCAACCTCCAAAACCTCTTTTATCACTTTGATTTGTTTTTCCTCAAATGCTGATCTTACCTCTTCTTTGTCCAGAAAAATTGATAGAAAAACCTGATGAATTTAGATAAGAATATCCTTGATTGAATCCTTTTATGTTATCTCCTCTCTTTTGAAATTGCTTGGCTTGTGAAAAATTTGATGCATAATCCCCATGCATATAAGATGTTCGAGAATTATTTTGTTGCTCTAATATGCTTTCATGAGTTAATAGTACTGAATATACTTCATGAACATTCATTGTGTCTCCTTTACCAATAACATAAATTACAACAAAATTATACTCAAGTCCAAGATCAGCCAATAGGTATAGTATAAAATCATCATCTGAGATAGTGTTTCCAGCAACAGTTAAGCTATCAGTTATATTCTTCATTTTCAAGAAATACTCAGTCATTGAAGAGGAATCTTTCTTAGTTGATTGAAGTTAAAGCCTAAGTTATAGAGCTTTAGCTTTAGATTTGGTTCTGTATTGCCTTTCTAATGCTTGCCAAACTTCAGATGAACAGATTCATTCATCGAAGAAAGCAACCAACCAAGAAAAAGTTGATCTTGTCTTCTCCACACTATATATTCTGGATTTTCAGTCATCAATTCTTGACTTCCTCCAAGTAAGAATCTTTTTGGAGTGATTCTAGTACCATTGATGTAATCTTCTAAACCATTACCTCTAATTGAAGGTAATACTTGAGATCTTCATGCTAAGTAGTTCGATCCATCGAGTTTTAATGGAATTACAAAATTAAAGGAAGGTTGTGCTGGTAGATTTGTGAAAGAGAGATTTGCATTTGCAATTTTCATGGCTCTGATACCAAATTAAGTTTTCAGTTATGTAAAGTCTGTTTGGATGTTGAGAAAACAGAGAGAAAATCTTTGGAGAGAAGCTTATTTTAATTCATATATTATTGAATCAATAATCAGTATTACAATTGCTAGTTATTTATACAAATCAAGATTTCTGGAATGCTTTGTTTTAACAGCTCATGTAACTGAAAATATAGCTACCTTATTAACAAGATAATAACTAACAATTCTAACTGATAACATAACCACACACTCTACACTTTAGCTCTGTCACAACATTGTTCTTTCTATATTCTTCTTTCAGCATCACAGGCAACCTCTATATCACAGACACTTCAACATTTTAATGTCACACAGAGTTTCTTCAGTTTTGTACTCTATCATAAAGAGCCTTTGCAAAGTCCTTTTGTTCTGGCAGTTTGTCTTTCTCTAAGTCATTCTTGGCTATATGAGAATAATATATCAAAAACATCTATCATTAATATGTTAAGAAGTGGCTAAACCTTGATGGACATACATTTATTACTCTTAAGAAAGAAAATATATTTAAAAAAAAATTAACCTTATTGTAAAGTTTTGTGGTTTGTGATTTGAATTCAGTGAACTGCTCAATCTGTTCATTAACAGAGGAAGTAGGATGACTTTGTGTCATTGAGCTTTCTTATGGTTGATCCAGCTTCGGCAAAATTTACACCATGTCAAAAGTTTCCTTTTAGTGAACTATTGACATAACCAGTCAAGTAAGGCAATTTCAGATGCTCAATTGCACAAACGAATGAAACTTGTAAATAAGGTCTTCACATACTTTGGAAGCATTATAATGAAATCTTAGAATTAATTTGTTACCAATGAAGTCCATGATGAGATGACCATCACAAATTCTGCCATTTTTATTTGGTGGTTTTGGGTCAAATGCAGATCCACCAGTGGCTGAATTGAAGTCGCCAAAGTTGTAAATTGCAGGGAGTTCACGTGCTTTCAAACCATCACCCTCACGGTACTCAACCACTGCACGAGAATAAAACAAACGCAGAAAATAAAGCTCTGAATCAATGATCTGCTTATTGATTATGTTGTTGATGTTTTTCACTTCTATATATATATATATATATA
>JAXCLQ010029560.1:15437-27078 GCA_035584115.1 Cedrela odorata
TATATATATATATATATATAAACACACACTCACCCCCAAATCATAAATTATGTTAAGCAACTATGTTTTGATCTGTCTCTTGTTAATTTTAGCCGAGTATTGTCCTTTAGTTATGTGAATATTATGTTTACAGAATGTGGTTAAAATATTTGTTAGAAAAAAATGTCATATGGGTTATTCTGTAACAAGCACAAACAGTCAAAGTTATGACACCTAATCATTTATATTTGATAATTTTAATTTTTATTATATAAAAAATAATTATTGATGTAATTATATTTTATTTTTTAAAATTCTTTTAAAGACAAACTAACTATCAAATAAAATAAGAAAAAATATTATTGGTAGTTATAATATAATTTTATAAATATTATTGAAAAATTGAATACACTTTTAATAAACTAATTAAAAATACTTAAATATATAAATATCAAATTTAAATTGTGTTCAAAATTAATTTATACATAAAAATTTAAATGTAATTGAACTTATGAATTAAAAGATGCTTTCAAAATATAAAATATATTTTAATCAACAAATATATTTACATAGTATAAGTTTAAATATTGTTGTATATTTTTATTATGTAAAAAATAATTATTGATATAATTATATTATATTTTTTAAAATTCTTTTATAAACAAACTGACTATCAAATAAAATAAGAAAAAATATTATTGATAATTATAATATAATTTTATAAATATTATTGAAAAAATTGAATACACTTTTAATAAACTAATTAAAAACACTTAAATATATGAATATTAAATTAAAATTGTGTTCAAAATTAATTTATACATGAAAATTTAAATGCAATTGAACTTATGAATTAAAAAAAAAGATGCTTTCAAAATATAAAATAAATTTTAATCAAAAAATATATTTACATAGTATAAGTTTAAATATGAGTTGCTAAATTACCTATTAAATTTGTAAGATTTGATTATTGTATGTTTAAAAATAAAAAATTGAAGTTAATTTAATTTATTTAATTATGAAATGCATAAATTATTTCAATAATAATAAGTATTTTTGTCCAACCAAAAAAAATAATTAATTAATATAATATGTATTTATATTTAAGAATATTAACAAAATATATTTATTATAATAATTATTTTCAATGGAATATAATTAAAATTTAAATATAAAAATAAGAAATAATTAAAAATTAAATTTATTAATAAATATCAATAAATTTAGAAGTAAAAGATATTTTTATTTGGGTAGAAATTAATAATTACATGGTGTAACCAAACAATAGAAAATTCATTCTTTTCTTTTTTCCTTTCCTTTTATTTTCTCTTTCCTTCCCATATCTAATATTTTTGTACTTATAAACGACGAATTCAGAAACCAATTGAATTGAATGTTGTATAACTTAATTGAAATAAAGGGAATAAAAAATTGAGAAGAGATTGTACTATGTAATTCAAATTTCTAGAGCTATGAATAATAAGTATTTCATTTGTTTCTCTCATGGATGTTGGCCAACAATGGCTGAACCATGTAAACCTGTTTGTTCATTGTTTAGTTTTTTTTGTTGCAATGTTTTAGGAAAGTTATTTGATTGTTTTCATTGATTCTTGAATAGGATTAATTAGGTGTAGTTAAGCATTAATTCTTGGTGTTTCAAAGTCAAATTGAAGGTTAGAAAACAACAATTGGAATTAGAGTCTTTTTCTTTTGAACACTATGTGTACGTCGTAATTCACATGAGAACTTCATGGTGAAAACTATTTTAATCTTTGGAAGATCAAGACGAAGGCTCTTCAAATGCATGAATATCTTGAAATTGCATTAGAATATGAATCAAAGATACCTAGCAATAAAAAAAAGAGCATAATTGAATGACATTATGAAAAAAACCCATAGTGTATTGGTACTGTCTCTTTATGATAATGTTCTTCATGAGGTTTCTAAGGAAATTATTGCAAAAGGAATTTGGTAAAAGCTTGAAGCCAAATACATGACCAAATCGTTGGCAAATATATTGTACTTTAAGAGAAAGTCATATGCACTAAGTCTTGAAGAAAATTATTCAATATCTGAGTATCCTGATCGATTTAACCTGATTGTTCTTGATCTTAATACAATCAATATCAAGATTGAAAATGAAGATCATGTTTTACTGGCACTAACTTCACTTCTAGTATTTTTTGAATACTTTGTAAATACGTTATTATATGGTAGAAATTCAGTCTTAATGAATGATGTGAAGGCCTCATTGAATTATAAAGAATTGAACAAAAAAGCCTATAAGACTTTCCTGTTAACAAATAATCCTGAAAATAGTTTATAAATAATAGGTCATATCCATGGAATCATCATTAAAGAATTGATTATCCATGATTAATTCAACCACGTCACTTATCAAATAATTTAAAAATCAACATAATGGAAATCATTCGCAGTTGGGTTGAACTTATATATATATTTACATAAAAATTCAAATGACATTATTCAGTTGGACAAAACACACATGCAAGTCAAGAAGATAACCTACCCAAAGCGTCGTAGGCTCTTTGCTGCTACCACTTGTCTGGCGAGAACTAACGCTCCTAACCTAAAAGCTATAATTGTAAGGAGTGAATATACAACTATACTTAGTGAATAAATAAAGTACATATATATACACATAGATGCACACACATTTCTAAATTCATGATATTGAGATTTCTTTCCATTTTATTTCAAAAGTATATATTTCCATGTTCATTTAAAACAAATAATTTTAAAACAATTCAATGGTCTGCATTTAGTATAAACAACTAAATTGGGCTGGCCATACTTTCTTGACTGTTACCTTAGCTGAGGCAACGTCGAAAACCATCAGTGGTTCTTTCATTCATAAAAACATATAAAATGCATTCTTATAAAACATAAACTATTTCTTATTCTTTGTAAAATCATTTATTTTATGTAAAGCATGCATTTTATAAAAATAATTGTCCATTTCACTAATGTTAGCCCTGAGTAGTCACTTGGTGACAGAGTGACTGTTCTAGTAATTCGTCAAATCTAAGATAGACCTATTAAGCCGCCAGAACTTTCTATAGGGTATTTATAAAATCGTGCATCCGCACTCGACACACAGTGAACATGCTATGGCCTATCCCCCTTATACAAGCCCCACTGTGGCCTATTCACCTATGCGGCCTCTTATAAGTCTGTCCGTAGGCTACCTCCCTATATATACTGTTAATAAACTGGCCCTCTGGCTATACAATAATATCTGGCCATACCAGCCTCATCACCAATATACATGCATAAAAATAAATCAATTTAAATAAATGACATCAACTCATAAAAATAAATCAGGCCTCCCCGACCATTTCAGTATGTATATTTATCATAAATTTATAACAATAGATCATATATAAACATTTTCCAATATCAATAATAAACCCATAGAAACACATTCATTTAAAGTGTCATTTTAATAGTAAAATCACTTGTTTAACATACAAGCAATACATACAAATATAACAAGCATATGTTTACATATTAGTGTATATATAAATTTACTCATAAAAAAGGGAGGGTAACCACTTGTAACAGCTCAGGCTTAACAACCAAGTAGATATTGTCCGCTTTGGATATACATCCCGTCACGGGTTTACTCTTGGATTTTGCAACCCAAAATGTATTTACTGAGTTAGGAGTACCTAAGCTATATAACTTATAACCGAGACTGACAACTCTTATAGTTTTCAATGTCTTGAGTACAATGGTGTTGTCTATTTCTCTCTTCGACATTTCATTCGCCAAAAATCTAGCCAAAAAGTCGTGGTTCTGACATCGTTGATGAGAAATATCTAACAACATTTGGGTCTAATTCTTGAAAGAAGGTCAAAATTGGCCAGAATGTTGAGTTTAAGAAATTTTAAGAATTTGAATTAGATTTGGTGGAGCGGTGGAACTCATATTGAGACAAGGTTTGCGACGATGGTATGACAACAGTAGATTGTGTTGGTTCAAAAATCATCAAAATTGAAGGTTGACCACAAACTTTTAACTAGAGAAAGTGAGGATTTGTTTTTAAAATTAAAAAAATGTTTGGGTTATTTATAGAAATATTTTAAGAATTTGCAAAATGACCTTGATCTTTTTTAAATTATAAAAATCATACAATTTCGTTAAATTGTTTTTACAATTTAGTAATTCCAAAAAACCTAAAAAAATTCAAAATATTTCTTTTGAATAGTACTTATGAACAATACCAAAAAATAAAGGAGTTGGTTATAGCTTGGCGTTCACCTAGTGCCAAGCTGTTGCTTGAGCATATGAATAATACTATTGAATAGTGCGACAAATAGATACTTAAACAGTAATTCATGAAAAATGTAAATTTGGGCTTATTTTAAGCTAGGGTTTGTGGCAGCCATTAAAGGTTTTCAAAATTGTCTTGTACATTTTTCAAGGCGTGATAAGAATAGCTTTTGAGAGACCTAATTTTCGTTTTTCACTTTTCACTCTTTTCTTTGTGTTATTAGTAAATCATGAATTCTATTAAGCCTTCACTAATTTCGTTTGCTAAGACTGTGATGTAACCTCACCATGATGTTTGAAACCTTTTATTATTGTTATTGAATTAATAGTCCATTGTTGAGTATTTTATCATTGTGCTTAATTTCTTTAAATGCTTAATCATCATTTAATTACCTTGATAGTTGCATTGAGACCGAGATGAGTTATGCAATGTTAGGATCCTATGATAAGATACCATATTCTACATGTTTGATAGAGATATTGGCATGGTTTATATAACTTTAATTAGAAAATTCATAAATCTTAATGTGCTTGATTACTTTTAAATTCATATAAAAATAATGTGGGTTATCGCATGAGGGTAATTTTATTAATGCTCAAGAGAGACCTTTAGATAGAACAGGGATTTAGCTTTCAACATGAGCTTTGAAATAAAATAACATGATATTTAAGGTTTAATTTAGATTGATTACAGTGAAATCACACGTGTTAGTGTCTTGATAATTTGCTAAATCTCTTACTTATTTGCTCTTATTATTTTTCAGTGTTATTTTCCATTCATCATCTTAACTATTTGATTCTCCAAATAAAATTTAGAATAATAATTTCAATAATTAGTGGCAAATCATTCTTTGTGGGTTCATCATATGATTTTATGACTTTATTACTTGTCATTATTTTGTACACAAAGATTGATATAATAGCAAGAGGAACCTTGATGGAAAAGACACTTGATGAGGCTTATTTATTCATGAAATTAATGATATTAATATTTTAGCAACTCAAGTTACTTCTTTGTCTAAGAAATTTGATAATATGAGTACAATTCATTGTCCTAATCTTGTTTGTTGAAATTGTGCTGAAAATCACGAGGTTGTTTAACATTTCACCATGAACCCATTCGAGCAAACACATTATGTGTCAAACTACCAACGATCGAATAATCCAGATTAAAACATATACAATCCTGGATGGCAAAGTCACCCTAACTTCTCATGGAGCAACTCTCAAAACACAATAAAACCACCACTTGATTTCCAACATTAGGAAAAGAAATCCAACTTGGAGGAGTTGATGACAAAATTCATGCAAGACACCTCAATGCTACTTTAAGAAACAAAAGGATTCATACAAGAGACAGTGATAACTTTTTGGAACAAAGATGCAAGCATTCAAAGTCTTGAACACCAATTGAGGAGATTGGCAAATATGATCACAAAATGACCTCAAGGATCTCTACCAAGTGATACCTAAGTTAATTCAAAAGAGCATGTAAAAGCAATTACATTGTGGAATGGAAAGGGCTAGTGGAACAATGAGACAGGCTTCCGCAGCTGAGCCACAATTTCTAGAAAATAAAAATTTAGATGTCACATTCATAGCAGCTCAGAGTCATGGCCATGAAATTGAATGCTTAGTCTTGGGAAACAATAACTCTAACAACAGAAAAATAGGACAAACTGCTTACTTCTTCATCTGAATCCCCTTTTTATACTCATGTTGTACCTTTTCCTTAAAGCTTGAAGAAAAAAAGCTAGATAGGCAATTTTCTAAGTTTCTTAATGTTTTTAAGAAATTAAAGATTAATATTCATTTTGCAAATGCCTTGGAAAAATGCCTAGTTACGTGAAATTCATGAAGGAAATCATATCCAACAATAGAAGGTGGGCTGAGCATGAACCGTGATGTTGACTAAAGAATAAATTATCATTTTATAAAATAAACTACCACCAAAACTTAAAGATTCAAGAAGTTTTACAATTTCATGCTTTATTGGAAAACTTTCATTTGATAATTCTTTGTGTGAGTTAGGGGCCAACATTAATCTAATGCTATATTTTATTTTTCAATAATTAGAATTGGAAAGGTCAAAGCTACAATAGTATCCCTCTAATTGGTCGATAAATCGATCAAGCATCCGAGAAGTATAATTGGGGATGTTCTATTAAGGTTGATAAGTTTATTTTTTCTACAAATTTTATTTTGTTAGATATGATGGAAGACTGAAAAATTCCACTTATTCTAGGTTGACCATTTCTAGCGATTGGAAGAACTCTCATCAACGTTCAATAAGGAAAACTCATCATTAGAGTGTAAGATGAACAAGTGGTATTTAATGTTTATGAATCTATGAAGCATACTTCCACAAGTGACTTATGTTTTCACATTAAAACCAATCACAAACATGTCGACTATAATTTCGTAGAAACTAATCCAAAGGAACTACTTAAGTCATGTCTTGTCCATTCTGAAATAATCCATTTTGAGAGTTCTACCATACAATGGCATTCTAGATACCCAAAACATTCACCACCTTATACACATAAGAGAAGGATGAACTTTGCAGAGCTCAGACAAGGAGCAACCAAACAAAATCCATCAAATTAAGAGCCTCAAAAACTCAAGCTTAATATTAGAGTTGGTGCTCTAATACCAATATTTTTTGTATGAATTACTGATTATTTATACAAGTTTATACATTTTGAGATCATTCTTTTATACTTATATGGTATTTAGATTTATCTTTTATATTACTTATTGGTAATTTGAATTTGTTCAAATAGATGAAAGTAATTGTCAAAGACCCAAAAAATATTTATTGTAGTGAACATAGTAACAAAAAGTTGTTATATTGAGACAACTTCACTATATAGTATATTTGTAAAAAAAATTTTGGTCATAAGCTTACTAACATGGGTCATTTAATAAATCAGATAAACTAACACATGTAATATATTTTGATAGATTTAGATGGTTCATCTCAATGAACTATAAGCTTGGGGAAACTTGTTCATATATGTGAGTGAGTGCTCGTTGATGAATGGGCTCACTAAATTGACTCACCAAAGACTCTTGATAGACATTCCACAAAACAATCAATAAGAGTTATTTCCTAGATGAGCAGATATATGTAGTCATTTGACTTGAGTTGCAACGGTGATCTTATTTGTGATCCTCTATTCTTAGATGCCATATATGTCATAAGCCTTTCACGATCTGATCTCTAAATAGTTGTTGGGAATATACTAACACACATGAAGGTTGATGTGTATTCAATAAAGGATATGTTATTTCATTTGATTAGAGTAAATATCTTATGATACTTAAAATCATACTACATTCAATCTCTGATCAGAGTAGCCATTGGAAATGAGTTTCTAATGTTTAAGATAAAATTAGAAAATAGTTTGTAAATATTGTATGTGTAATGTGAATCTAAAGTTAAAGTAAAGTTGAGTGCAATATAGAGTTAATGATATAGTCTACATCTATATACTCAACTAAGATATTAGGTGACGAAAGGACTAAAAGTATGCAGCAACTCAATTTGTATGGATTATGAGAATTTATATTGTTTGAGATCACCATGATATGGAAGTGGACGTCATTCATGGAGTTATAAAAAATTTATATATGTAAACGTACGTGAACTTAATGAGACATGCAACTTGAAGTGTGAACAATAGAGGCTTAGTTAATATTTATCAAGAGTAGGTAAAGATAATTAATGAACTAATTATGATATGATTATAATAGTTTATTAAAGAGACCAATGGTAAACATTAAGCATGATGTGTAAGCATTAAATATGATGTGTAAATGTTAAACAGAATGTGTAAATGAATGTGACAACAAATCTTTTGCAATATTTTGATTAGTGTAAAGCTTTGTGACATGTGTACTAACATGTGTTAGAAATCATTCGGTCTTGAACAATATATAAACTCAATTGAGTTTTGGTTTTAGATGTTGAAAAAATTGGTCCTAAAATGTTATTGCTTTTGAAACCGCTTTACCACTTTTGAGAATTCAGATTTTTTGTACTGAAAAGTTTCTAGTGGACAAGTTAGAGACTATTCGCTAGTAGAGGTTCTATTGAAATAATCTATTATTGCTTGAAGCTAATATTAGTAACTAATAAAGTATGATTTACTAGTAAGTAGCGTACTTGTATGGTTATGTACATGTCATGGAAGGTTTTGTCACCAAGGCTATAATACCTAAGGAGTCTGGTTTTTAAGTGGGATTGTTGTGACCTCACCAATCTTTCTTGAGAACTTACCTGGTGTACATTCGTATACATACTTGAAATTATATTTAGCTTTAACAATAAAATATGTTTCATTATTTTTTCACTTTCAATTATTTAGTAACTACAAAATAAATTGTTACCTGTGTTTCTGTATCGTTTCTCACTTAATGTATGCTTACTTAAAAGCTAATTGTTCATTACTGATAATTATTTCTTCTTCCTTATTAGGACTTTAAATGGAAAAGTTACTTCAGATGTTGAGAGCTCTCAAGTTAACAGTAGGGTGGAGCATAAATGATACCAAAGGGATTAGCTCTTTAATTTGCATGCACAAAATTCTGATGGAAGAAAACTATAAACCTATAGTACAACTGCAGAAGAGGCTCAATCCAAAAATGCAAGGGGTCGTTGAAGTTCTTAAATTACTTGATGTAAATATTATCTATCCCATCTCTAATAGACTTTGGGTAGGTCAGTAAAAGTAATACCCAAGAAATTAGGCATAACTGTTCTTAAAAATGATAATAATGAATCGATTCCAACTAGCACAATTACAAGATGACGAGTATGTATAGATTATAGAAAACTAAATGATGTAACTCAAGAAGATCATTTTCCCTAGCCTTTTATTGACCAAATATTATAATGTCTTAAAGGTCATGAATAATATTTTTTCTTAGATGGTTATTCAAGATATAATTAAATTCCCATAACACCAAAAGACCAAGAGAAAACCACCTTCACTTGTCCTTATGAGACTTTTGCTTATAAAAGAATGCCACTTCGCCTATGCAATGGACTAACCACTTTTCAAAGATGCATGATGATGGCTATATTTTCGGATATGGTGGAGAAATCTATTAAAATACTCATGGTTGATTTCTCTGTTTTTGGTTCTTTTGACACTTGTTTGATTAATCTATCTATGGTTTTACAAAGATGTGAAGAGATAAACCTTGTTTTAAATTGGAAAAAATGTAACTTTATGTTGCATAAAAATATAGTTTTCGAACATAAAGTCTCTAACAAAGGTGGAGGTTATTGAAAAATTACCTTGCTTAACCTTGCTTTCTCAGTCATGTGAGGTTTTATCATTAGTTTATTAAGGATTTTTCCTAAATCACTAAACCCTTTTGTAATCTTTTGGTCAAGGATACGCCCTTTGATTTTTCTCATGATTGTTTGCAGCCATTCTAACTTTTAAGAGAGAAGATTACGTCAGCACTAATAATTTGTGCACAAAATTTAGGAGTAACCATTTGAGTTAATGTGCGATGTAAGCAATTATGCCATAAAAGTTGTTATAAGACAATGAAAAAAATAAATTTTTATGTGTCATTTATTATGCTAGTAGAACTTTAACTGATGCTCAGCTCAATTATGCAACCATAAAAAAATAATTATTGGTTGTAGTGTTTGCTTTTGATAAATTTAGATCTTACCTGATTGGCACTAAAGTAGTCGTGTATCCATTCTCCTCTTAAATTCTTGTTAGCCAAGAATTTAAGAGCAGAATTTAAGAAGGAAGGAAAGCCAAGATTACTCCGATGGATTCTCATCATCTCTCCTGACTTGAGCTTCATGAAAAAAAGGCAGCCCTTTCACACCTAATCAATGAGGTATTCCCAGATGAACATCTTTTTACTTTGTTATTGAACAATGTTCCATAGTACGCAGACTTAGTAAATTACCTACCTAGCGGGGTTCTTTACTGGATTTTCCTTACCAATAAAAGAAGAAGTTCTTTTTGGATGTCAAGCATTATTTTTAGGAGGACCCTTTTCTTTACATGCATTCCATTGTTAAAATAATTAGTAGATGTGTGCCTGGAAATGAGATGGAAATATCTTAAAGCATTGCCATTGACTTATGAGGTAGACAGTCATTTTGGAGCAAACAAAATCGTAGTAAAGGTCTACAATCTAGTTTTTATAAGCCTTCCCTTTTTTAAAGATGCCTTAGCCTATATTGCTTCCTGTGACCAATGTAAAAGTGGAAATATATTAAGAAGAAATGAAATGCCCTTGAATAACATTCTTGTTGTAAAATTATTTGACGTATGGGATATTTATTTTATGTGACCATTTCCTCATTCTTTTGCTAATCCTTACATCTTAGTAGTTGTCAATTATGTTTTCAAATAAGTTTAGGTGTGGCTGTAACGCCCACAATTTTGAAAATTGTAATTGTAGCATCTACAGTATATAGAAAATTTAATCGAATAATTTGATATTATTTGATTAATTAAAATTTTATGTAACTTATAATTTTTAGATAAATAATTGAATTTTAGATTAAAGAAATAATGTTTGGATTAATTTTGGATTTAATTATAAATATTTTGAAATATTAAAGGTTATTTTAGAATTTTTAAAGGGATGAAAATATTATTTCTTTAATCTTGAAATATTGCATAGTAACTCGACATAAACAGTGCTTAGCTACAGTACTCCATCATAAACAATATTTTCACTACAGTAATTCCGCGTGAACAGTTTTTTGCTACAGTCAATTAAAACCATATTTGTTTACTTAGGCAAAAATATGTAGATTTAGGATTGTCGGAAATATGAATTAGTATAAGTTTGCAATAGAAACTCGTTGTTGAAAATCGAATAAAGGACTTAGTTAGTTAAATTTAGTAATAGAGGTAGAATTAAGGAATTTTAGACACTAATTTCACGAATATAGCAGTTAAAATATTAATATTGATTTATTGAATACCCGAAGACATGATCTATATATTGTGGTATTAGGTTACGAGAATTCAAGAGAAAGATCAAGTTAGGTGAGAGGATTATTAGTGGGAGTGGTTACCCTCCCCTTGTTATAAGTAAATCGTGCATACATTTTTAATGTTTTCGAAAATCATGCGATATTCAATGTTATGTTAAAGATGGTGAATTTTAATGTTTTGGTATGCTGAGATTGTTTTTATGAAATGAAAATTTAAAAGGATTAATTTTAATGTTTGATATGTCGATATCGCATGTGTGAAATGATTGTTGAAAATGATGTCGATGTGTAAATGTTTATAAATGAAAATGATTTTATGGCTCTAGTCGTTAGTTAATGTTTATTCTGAGCTATTCAGAATTCTGTTTAACGCGTAAT
>JAXCLQ010029590.1:0-21254 GCA_035584115.1 Cedrela odorata
GCGCCCGGAAATCCGTTTCGTGAGCCGCACAGCTGCTGCAAGCAAAAACAGAGCACACTGGTTTTCAGTTCTGTTCACCTCCTTAATGAATTTTGCTTTCATTAGCCTATCGACCTCAGCATGTATTGCTTCTCTTCTTTCTTCATTGAATGGTCTCATTTTCTACTTCACTGGTCTGTGCTAGGGATCGATATTAAGTCGGCGAGAGATTACTAGCAGGTCGATACCCGACATGTCTTCATGAGACCACGCGAACACATCCATGTGTTTCTTCAAAATGTCTTTAAGTTCGAACTTCAACTCTTCTAGGAGTTGAGCACCAATCTTAATCGTCCTCTAAGGCAACTCTTGATTCAAAATGATGCATTCAAGCTCTCTCATCGGCTCTAGGGTCAACAGTTTGTCACTATGTTCAAGTCTCCTTTGAATCAGCTTATCTTGCGAAGTACCTTTATTTTCTTCTAGGACTTCTCTCCCTGGGCGTTTCGATAGGCAATATGAGCTTTTAGATGAAATTACAAAGAACGACTGAGCTTCCTTTTGGTTTCTCTTAAAAATTTCAATTCCCTCTCCTGCTTGAAATTTTAGCTTTAGATAATGTATACTTTGTACTGCCCTCGTAGTTTTGAGAAAAAGTCTCCTCAGGATCATGGTGTAGGGCATTTTGAGGTCGACCACTTGAAATTCTACCATTATAGTCTTCTAGTAAGGTCTCTCTCTAATAGTAATGGGTAGTTGCACTATTCCTAGAGGGTAAACGCATGATTCCTCGAAACCATGGAGGGTGGTCTCAGCAGGTCTGAGTTTTAAATCTTCAATTTTCAAGGAATCCAAAGTTTCCTTAAAGATGATATCGGCCAAACTTCCTGTATCCACCAAAATTCGGCTAACCTGTGCTATTTCTACTATCAAGATTGCTACCAACGCATCATCATAAGGATAATGAATTCTCATTTCGTCATTGGCTGTGAACATAATGGGTATCGAGACAAGTTTTTGTTTCTTCTCGGCTTTGACATTCATAACATGAATATTCGAGGAAACATAGGGTAGGGAGTACTTTGAATAATTCTTCCTCGATCTGTTAGACTTCCCGGCCAACGTTGCCCCTCCTGAAATCACCATGGTCCTTTCCTACCGTTCTTGTCCATGCCTGATCTTCTGATTTGAGACTCTAGCTCTATCTTCATCTGTAGCTATCAAGTCTTGTAGATAATTGTTTTGAATCAATATTTCCACTTGGCCTCTGAGATTAAAATACCCGTTCGTCAAATGCTTGTTGCTTTTGTGGAACTCGTAAAACTTGTTCTTGGCTTCTCTCATTAGCTTGGCCCTTAATGGGTGGGTTTCTACCAGTATATTTCCTCGTCTTTTGATCTCCTGCCAGACAGAGAAGTAAAAGCCTAATCTCCCTGAACACGGACCACTCTTTTGTTGTCATCTCTTCTCATGGAATGATACTGTCTCGGTGGGAATTCGTCTCTTCTTCTCTGTCTCTCATCCCAACCTTGATCTTGTCTGCCTTTTCTGTCGAGATCACGGAAACTTCTTCCCTTATCGCTTCTCCTTCTCTGATCGACCTTAGGATTTGATGCCCTATTAGGAAGCGATGATGCCAAGGCCTTTTCTTCACTCATTTTGAGGGCGATCTGGTCCTCGATTTCGATCTCATTCAGCAATTTTCGTCGAGCTGCTTCATAAGTGGTGACTAATGGCTTTCGCACTACATACCATCCATGGTTTACTTGTAAGCCCTTCCTGATACCCTCTAAGGCCAATGAATGGTGATAAACCCTCAGGTCCATAACCTCGTCGTGGTATCTCTTGACAAAACTCCTAAAGCTCTTTCCAGCTTCATGCTTTATGAGAAGTAACGAACTCGGTGTCCTAAGATTCACAGTGGCCCCCCTGAACTCATTTATAAATGTTTCACACAGTTGTCAAAAACTATTAATACTACTAGGGGTCAGGTTAGTAAACCACCTTCTTACTTGACCCTCAAGTGTCAGGGGAAACAAACGACACATTTTGGGACTCATCTAACCCTTGGATTAACATCATCTTCCTAAACAGATCCATGTACAGTGATGGGTCAGTTTTGCTTGTGAAAGGGTTTATTTATAGCATCTTGAATTTTCTAGGAAAAGTAAGATTCAAAATTCTTTGAAAAAAAGGGGACCAAGAATAAGACCCCATCTTCGGCGCAGGTTTGTTTCCCTTTCGCCTTTCCCTTTGATTCTGGTCTTCTAGCTCCTCAACCAGCTTCTAAATTCAGGCTTCAAGATTATCGACCTGACCACTATCTTATTTGGACCTTCTTCATCTGGATAGGCTCCGTATCGAGCATTCTCTTTGTCATTTTGGATCAGGGAACGTCCTCATGTCCTCTTCACCGAGGCCATTGTCCGATCCTCTCTTACGAATTACCACTAAATCCTCGAAGGAACTCTCGAACATCTGTGGCGGCTCGACATAAAGCCTATCAGCGCCATTATTGTCTTGAGGCTCTTTGAAGAGATAGCTAGAATTTTTCCCTTTTCCTTTTTCTGCGACAATGTATTTTCTCCTAGTAGTATCTCAACGATGCTCTACTAGAGGATTTACGTGTGTTGTGTCAGGCGCAATTCTTTCGACAGTCTTGGTTGGTTTGGGTGTTTTTAACACTGGGGAACTAGCCTGTAGCATCTTCCTCATCCGTACTATTTCTTTAGCCAAGGCTTGAATCTGTCTATCCTTCTCTGCATGTTATCGTTCATTCTCGACCAGCCTTTTAGTCAACCACGCTGTTTCTGCCGTCTCTGGACGAGGGAGGAGTGGGTGTGGTGATGAAGCCTCTGAATCACAATTTACGTCCTCTAACGGTGGCGGTTGGTCGCCAACATCTTGGTTAACTGCCGTACGATCATTCATACCATTGTCATTAAGATTCCCCCTTATCATTTCTTTGTTCCTCGTCATATACGTCCGCGAGGTTACCATGTTTTCCTTCTTGTGGTTTCTTCTAACTTTTTGTTTAGATCCCCATAGTCGGCTCTAGATGTTGATGCAATAAAAATCCCTTCTGCGAATCCCGTACACTAGTAACAGTCTTCCTTCTTCTTCGAACTCAAGCTTATACTACCTACAACCACAATTGAAGGCTATGAGAGTAAAAAGTTGGTTGCCTGGCGAAAACCCTCCGATGCTTAAGCTAGAGTTTTACTAAACTTTGAAGGGAGATCCGAAGAAAAGCTAATAGTATTTTTCTTTTTTCTTTTTTTTTGCTAGAGTTTCGTCCCCATACCTGGTTGCCGCTCATCCCTTTTATAGGCCTTATCATCTCCTTAATATGGTACAACATTATGAAGTCTGGCAATTAAAATCCCATTGTGCGAGAATCATGGAGATCATAAGCTAAACATTGATTTTTGGTAGGATTGTATCCCTAGGATTCTTATTATGTAAGAAACTTAATTTGGCAAGAATCCTTGTTTTTTAGAAAAATCTAAGAATATATGGGAAGGAGATGAATCCTCCACTAATACACAATTGCAGCAAGGTCTCGGCAATCCCTACTTGGGGATCGTTATTCCTTCATGATAAGCCCAAATGTCGCATATCCGAAACCTCTATTTGGTGTGACTGAGACCATTATGAGCCGCACATCTAAGACCATATAAGCTATAGCTGAGGCCGAGACCTTTGTGAGCTATGGCCGAGGCCGAAGCTAAGGTTGAGGCCTTTACGGCAGAGATCTTGGTGCGTCTTTGGGATAAGATTCAATCCGAGCCTTCTAGTCACTTTGAGGGGTCTCGACTCTTATCACTTGAACGGCTTTCCTCGGGTAGCGGTCAGCCTCGGAACACCATCCATCTTTGCCTACAAGACCATCTCATACCTTTATCCCTCATGGACCTTATACCTTTTGGACTATTCCCAACAAGACTATATAAGAAAAGGGGTTTTGTGGCATAGGTGATCATCAAGAGGAATAGGAGAAAAGCAAAAGGAAAGGATAAACAAGGCATTTCACATATCCTGAAACTTTTGATGACTAGCTTCATGTATTTGATTGCTCTTAATTCAAGTATGTGTAGCTAAACTCTTGTACTAAGCTCAAGGATAATACTTTGTTCAATAAAATAATTGTCTTTGTATTCAGTTAATTTCCTATGTATATTATGTATTGTGTATGGTTCTTATTTCACATGATTTGTGAATTAATTATCCTTTCATCATTAATATCATTAATATCATGTATTTTTTATATTTAAGGAATTATTTAATTAATCTATACTTAGATGAAGAATGTTTAATGTGATTACCTTTGATTCCATGTTTTTCATTAAATTGGATACATAGAATGCTTAGAAATTACATCTTTAAGCCAAAAAGAACCTACATATGATTTAATTGATTTGGACTAAATTGTTATATCAACAAATTAAACATAGATTGATTTCTAGTTGTTACTCTAAAATTGGGAATTAATTGGTAATTAGATTATTATTAAGTTGAATAGTAGTGAATTTTGAGACCTTAGTATCATTTATCTCATATATTTCTCATTTTCTTCATATAATTCTTGCTTTCATTTTGTTTCTATCTTGATTTAATTATTCTCTTTAAAAATTGAATTTGTGAACTGGGTTAGGATTTTAATTAATTTAGATTTAAATTAAACTTTTTAACTATTTTAGCAGTTTTGTGGGATTGGCCTCATTACCATTGGCCTATACTCCAATAAATTTGTATGCTTGCGAGTAATTAAAATTTTAAATATGTCACTGGCCATGGAATTCCAAGCTCCCTATCAATATTTGCCATCGATTGAAGCAGATTATCAAAAACAATACAATTAAGGCTTCGTTCACGGAAGTGTTTTTCGATTTATGATCGTAGAAGTTCTAGAGCAGGAAAGTGCTTCATGGTTATCTCTGGAGTTGGAGTCAAAATCAAAGTTTCACAAACTTTAGGCAAGCTAGCTTCTAGAGAAAGAAAACTAAAGATGTAAAGACAAATTTCCTAGCCAAATCAAGAATCTCGATTAATTGCATTTTGAAAACATAAAGCATCCATGGTAGTGACTATAATTGCAAACCTAATTCCATTTACAGCAAAAAGCCTAACCATGTCTACCATTGGCTGAAAGGATAAATGCCTCAAGATGGATTTCAAGCTGCTCTACTAAGCTGAAAGCTGATTAAGCATTACTTAGTTTGATGAGTTGAAAAATGATGAGTTGACAGAATTAGTTAGAATTTGTTATATTTGGTTATAATTTGTTAATCAAAAGAATAAAGCAAGTTGTAATTATTTTACTTAGCTAAAAGTTTACTAGGTTTCATTATTAGATCTTCTGCATTGTTATTATGCTAGTATATATACTACTTTTGTATATTCATTCTGTTTAATTGAATAAAATTATGAAATACTCAAGTTTAACATTTCTCTCTTTCTCTTTAAAGTTTCTTTCATTTTCTTTACAAACAAATAGCTTAGATCTTAATTCTAACTTGGTATTAGTGAAAGGATTCTCGGTTAGAGCGTGACGCGCGGGATAGCTTCCCAAGCGCACTCCAACTGAACTGAATAAGGGAAGCCACTGCCGTCGCACAAAAAGTACGGAAAAGGCTCACTCAAGGACTATATACATGGATGTATGTGCATTTTAAAATTATAAACGATTTAAACAAAACAATCAGCACATAGCTTATATGTCTATCTTCCAAAACAAGCTACTTGTTAGCTTGTGAGTGCATCACACATCGGGTTGATGGCGATGGATTCCGGTTACTCGGATTCGTGTATGGAAACTTAAGAACAAGCTTTCTAAATCTAGAAAATTTCTAGTTTTTGTGGAAGAGAGGGAAGAACGTGAAACACCTTTCACTATTTTCCTCATCTTCCTCTTTCTCTCTCTATTCTCTTTTTTCTCTCTTTTAGGTTTATTCAAAACAAAACCTCATCCATTCACCAATGGAGTTCTCAGTAGAAAAGGGAAAAGAAGAAGAAGGTTGGTCTGTCTCTTTTTGGGAAGAAAGCTTTTTTATTTTTTGACAACGTAGCATCCTCATGCATCCCGCCTTTTTCAACTCCACCTATCCATTTCATTAAATGAACAAAGCCATCGCCTTGCCCACTTGCCTTTTCATCTCATCAAATGATCAAAAGCATTCTATGTGTCAAGGCATGAATGGTTGGCATAAAACAAACATCAACCAACTTGATGTATGTAATATATATACATATATTAATCTAATATTAATATATATATATAAAGCAAAGGAGAGAGAAAGTGTTTATTATTTTATTTATACAATATAAATATAATATTTAATATTATATCATATATAATTTAAATATAATCATTACTTACAATATTTATCATTTAAACATTAAATATAAAAAGATACTTAGCAACAATATATGGTGCCATTTGTCAAGCAAGTATCAATTTGATCAAATAATAATTATTTAATCAATAATAAATAAATAATTTATTTATTAATATCCTTATGAAAAAATATCTTTTTATTTGTTTCCATATTTTCGTAAATCATATTTACGTAATCTGAATTATTATTACAGAAATATTTTCCACTCATACATGTGCTAGCACGTCTAGCCAGGAAATTAATTCTTTACAATAAAGAATTAAATTGTCATCCGATCAAGTATCGTAACAATATTATTAACTAACTTAATAATATTATATATGGCAATAACCATCATCATCAAGTAACCAATGTGTGTATGACCGCCTGGATAACTGTGATTTGAACATGAGCGGATACGAACCCTTTCGCATCACTTCGGTACAACTCCTTGCATCCGATGTTTTCAATGATCATGTGCAACCTCTAGCAAGATGCCATGACCATCAGACACTAATGAATCCATATAGTCATACGTACATGTAGTACAATCCCTCTGCTATCGACTCCAGATCAAGTACAGGTCATAGAATCGTCAAACCCTAACTCAATCATAGGAATAGGGTCTCAAATCATATACGAGAATCATGTATCCAAAAACACCTTTCTGGAAACACATACTCTGGCTATAGATTTCATTTCCCATGTATGATATCCCCACTTAGGATCTCAAGCTCCAATATCTAAGCCAATAAATTCCATCTTGGTCATCACCTGTCCTCATACACTAAGAACTCATTGCCAGAAAGCTTCTTTCACTATGAGTGGCTAGCCCGATGCAATATACACAAGTGAACGATGTGTCTCAATGCAGATGGTAACCATGATACCTTAGGTCAAATGACCAATGGTACACTAGTACAGTTGTTTGATGTATCATTAACTGTGGATAATCACCCATATGATTCGTCACGTTTAGTTACGTTCAGTAACACGTTCTTCAATGCATCACCCATGCTTATGCTCTTGAGACATGAGACTCGTCTTCTAATTATCAGCATCCAATACTAATCCTTAGCAGCATTAAACATGCTAGTCATGTAATGTCATAGTCCCATATGACATCACCTCAACTGGGAACTGATTTGGATGTATTCAAATCAAAACTCTGTACTCATATCTACAAGTCCTTGCAGATAGAGTCATGACATCATGACATATCACTAGATCTCATTCTGCATTATTTATTTAATAAAGTAATTGTAAATGAAAATGATATAAATGTCATTTTATTAATCGTAAACAATTTACAATTAATCATAGAAATATTTATATATATATATATATACAAGGAATGATATCCATGAACCACATGACACGATTAGTTCTAGGGCATATCTCCAACAAACTCCCACTTGCACTAGAGCCAATCACCGTGGTATCAAATACCTATCCTCTCTAGGTGGTGATCTAGTTGCTAATGTGTCATCAGCTTAGTCAGTGGGTCTGCCATGTTATCAGTGACGAAGGCTTTCTCACGACTAGGTGTTTATCTGATATAAACTCTTTGATCAAATGATATTTCCTCTGAATATGTTTAGACTTCTGGTGAGACCTTAACTCCTTAGCTTAAGCTATAACTCTATTGTTGTCACAGTACAAAGCTACTGGGTCAACTGTGGAAAGAACCTCTCCGAGTTCTGTAATGAACTTATGGATCTAGACAGCCTCTTTCGTAGCTTCAGAAGCAGCGACATACTTAGCTTCTGTAGTGGAGTCAACTGTGGTTAGTCTATTTGAAACTCTTCTAACAAACAGCACCTCCATCACATATGAAGACAAATGCGGGAATAGACTTTCTATCATCCACTTCTGATTGGAAATCAGAACCATTATAACCCTCAAGTTTTAACTCACCTCCCCATAGGTCTACACCAAATCCTTAGTTATTCTCAAGTACTTTAGGATTCTTTTGACCGCAGTTCAATGTTCTTCTCTTGGGTTTGCCTGATATCTGCTCATGACACTCACAGCATATGCTATATTAGGTCTAGTACATAGCATGGCATACATAAGACTACCTACTGCTGAAGCATAAGGTATCGTCTGCATACAAACGAGCTCAGTTTCAATCTTGGGTCTCATCTCTCAAGAGAGATGTATGCCATGACCGCAGGATAAGAAACCCCTCTTATAGCTACCCATACTAAACTTCTTCAGCACTTTATCTATGTACAGACTCTGGGAAAGACTTATCATGCATTTCGCTCTATCTCTATAAATATGAATACCTAAAATGAAGGTTGTTTCTCCTAGATCTTGCATGGAGAAAACATTAGACAACCACAATTTAGCCTTAGATAACATACCGACATTGTTTCCTACAAGTAGTATGTCATCTACATACAATACAAAGAATGTGATGGCATTGCTATTCTCTTTTATGTAGACATACGGTTCATTAATATTCTCAATGAAGCCAAACGATTTGACCGCATCATCGAATCATATGTTCTAGCTTCTAGAAGCTTGCTTTACTCCATAAATGGATCTGTGCAACTTACAAACCTTATAACTATCAACAGAGACAACAAACCCAACTAGCTGTTGCATGCATATGGACTCCTTAATGAAACCATTAAGGAAGGTTGTCTTTACATCCATCTGCTATATCTCATAGTCATAATAAGCCACAATAGCAAGTAATATCCAAATGGATTTCAGCATGGCTACAGGTGAAAAGATTTCATCAAAATCAACACCTTGTTTCTAATTATAACCCTTTGCCACCAACTTAGCTTTAAAAGTCTCCACTTTTCCATCTTTGCCAATCTTTCGTTTGTAAACCCATTTACAACCGATAGGAATAATTCCTTCTGATGGATCAACAAGTGACCATACGTTGTTAGCATATATGGATTCCATCTCAGATTTCATAGCCTCTAGCCATCTTCCAGAATCGATATCTAATATTGCCTCTTCATAAGTTCTAGGATCTTCCCTCTGCATATCATCTCCAATCATAAATGATTCATAATCATTTTCAAAAAGAAAATAATATCTCAAAGGGTATGATATCCTACTAAATCTGCGAAGAGTTTAGTTTACAGAACACTGACGATCAGAATGAACTGGTTCATCAACATGAACTGGTTCATCTGCATTAACAAGCTCATCCATCTAAGGTTGATCATCATCAAGCTTTCCAGATTTCTCCGAAAACTCAATCTTTCTACCTACACCACCGTCCTCAATGAACTAATTCTCAAGGAACTGTGTGTGTCTACTAATCAGAACCTTTTGATCAACATGAAAGTAGAAATAATATCATGAACTGTCTTTAGGATATCCAATGAATCGACCTTTTTCAGACTTAACATCCAACTTCTCAATTTTAACTAATTTACCATAAGTTAGACATCCCCAAGGCTTCATGTAATGAAAGCTTGGAGGCTTCACATACCATATCTCATACAGTGTCTTAGGAATAGCTTTGGATGGAGTCCTGTTCAAGATGTAAATTGCGGTATTTATGGCATATCCCCAAAGATATATAAGTAAGTTCGTGAAGCTCATCATGGATCGTACCATATTCAATAAAGTATGATTCCTCCTTTGTGATACACCATTATGCTGTGGTGTATAAGGAGGAGTAAGCTGAGAAAGTATACCATTAATTTTAAGAAATTCTAGAAACTCAGTACTTAAGTATTCACCTCCACGATCTGATCGTAGAGTCTTAATACTATTTCCTGTTTGTTTCTCTATCTTAACTTTGAATTCTTTGAACTTTTCAAAAGATTCAGATTTGTACTTTAATAAGTACACATAACCATACCCTGAATGATCATCGGTAAAGGTTATGAAGTAAGAGAAACCACCTCTGGCCATTTCACTAAATGAACCACATACATCACTATGTATCAATTCAAGAACTTCATCGGCTCTTTTCCCTTGTCTAACAAAGGGCGATTTGGTCATCTTACCTGAAAGACAGGATTCGCAAGTGAGGTAGGGTTCACAACCCAATGGACTTATTAGTCCATCATTACCCATCTTTATAATCATTTTGTCTCTAATATGACATAATCTATGATGCCATATAAGTTTTGAATTAAGTTCATTTTTAGATTTTTTCTTATTAACAGTATCAATCATGTTTATTTCATTAGTCTCAAAGACATATAAACCATTTATATTTAAGCCAGTGCCAATCAATTTATTTCTTAAATAAATCAAACATTTATATCCATTAAACATAAAAGTGTAACCTTGTTTACACATTTGATGGACATATAAAATGTTTCTATTGAATGTATCAAAATACAAAGTTTTGTACAATATAAAAACATGACCTGAATGCAGAATAATCCTACACATCCCTGAGCAAGTGGCAGCAACTGTTGCTCCATTTGCCATTTACACCTTCCTTCAGTAACTCCATACAGTGAAGGTCTTGTAATGACATACATATATGTAAAGTGGCTGTTGAATCAATTATTCAGCTATTTGAATTTGAACTAACACTCTATTCAGTTTCAATAACATGACAAGAAAGTGTACATCGGGCTTTCTTCTGACTCACGCTCTCCATGTAAAGAGGACAATTCCTCTTCCAATATCTAAGCTTTTTACAATGATGACACTCATCATTGGCTTGGGTATTCGCAACTCATTTACCTTTACCCTTCTTTTTCTTATTATTGGAGACTCCTCCTTTGGGTGCAACCCTAAAGGACTTCTTGCCTTTTAGTTTAGACGTCTTACCATAAGACACTGTAGCAAGAACAGTCTCCCTCCCTTTACCCTTTGAAACTCTCTTATGAAATGAAACAATTTCATTCATAAGTTCAAGAAGAGTTTGTTCCAGTTTGTTCATGTGATAGTTAGTAACAAACTGGTCAAAGGTAAATGAAGTGTCAAGTATTTTAAGAAGAGGGTTCAATATTCTTTCACTTGAAAAAGATTCAACAATTAAAGATTTGCAGAAATGTTAATACATTAGAATGTATTAAATGCATATATCAAACTATTCAATTTGGACTTTAAACTAAATAGTGCTCCCACTAATTTAATTATATCTCATACTCCCTCGATGGCAAATTATAAGTTTTCATAGATGATCATATTCTCATCAAACTCACAAGACCTCACCTAATAGTTATTGGTGGCCAAAGACCCCCTAATTAAGAAACAGGTCAAGTAGACTACGACACCCCGTGTAGGCCCTCTCTCCTAACAGATATTGGGTAACCCCATTAAATATGACAATAACTACTGACTGCATTAGAAGGATTAAACCTAATATTTAATAAGAGAGAGATTTTCATTTTAAGGTCTCATATTAATATACATCACCATGCATATTATTTAGCAATGGGTTTATATCATTCCAAATGATATCAATATCAAATATTAACTCATCACATATTTAATCATATTAAATATATGAATTAACAATTAATTCATTTATGAGAGAGTTCAATTGATACATTATTAATTGGTTGATTTTTGTTCATCATTTTACCCCCACTAGAATTCTATTAATTCTAGTTGAATCAAAATTAATTAGAATCTTTATTCAATTTAATTTTAATTTGGAGTAATTAATTTTATGTTCAGTTGAAACAATTTCAACCCCGAAATTTTAATTTCTACAAATCGAATTTTTCGGTAATAAAAATACACTAATCAAATTAGTGCATATTGAAGTTGTGGCTTAAGGAAGGTTATGATATTTGGAGATTATAAAAGAATGCAAGAAAAAATTTTTTTTTTTTTTTTAAGAAAAGCTTATAACAGATCGATCCACCCTTCTCAAAGTATCGACCCGATCTTACGAGAAAATCAATATACATCTCACATAGACGTAGATCAATCCTCTCTAGCCATAGATCGATACATGGCTACCCAGATTTCAAGTATCGATCCGTTTCACTGAAGGGATCGATCCAATCAACCCTTGAACAGTAAGCATCGATCTTTTCTCCAAAGAAATCAATACTTCATGCAATGGAATGGTCCATAGCTTTCGAGTATCAATCTATTACATTGAGGAGGTCGATCATATCGACTCTTTCAATAACAAGTATCGATTTTTTCTCTAAAGAGATTGATACTTCCTGAAACAGAATGCTACGAGACGATACAAAGCCATCTTGAATCAATCTGTTTACTTAAAATATCGACACTCGATGCCTTTTAGCCAGTAATTACCGATCCTTTTCACAAAGGGATCAATACTAGCATCACAACAGATCAATCCTAGGCCATTTTCAACATCTCTTAAGTTTCTAAAACCTTTCTAAAATGTCTCTAAAGTTTCCAAAACTTCTTAAAACAACTTCATTCAAGTCTCAATCCAAATATCTTCATTTGATCAAATCAAATCATAACCATTTCCATGCTCTCCAAATATATCAAATATATTCTCATACATGTCAACATAAAATTTAGTCACCATTAATATTTTGTATCAACACATACATATGCTTAAAACACAATAAATCAAATTTTCATGCTTTTAAACATAAAGAGCATTTTATTCAAAATAACATGTTATCAATTTCAAGCCACAATAAACAATCTATATAAATAAAATCAACTTTCCAAACACAGATATTAAAACATACATACATGCTCATATCATGGCTCAATACCACTTGAAAGGTTTCTCGGTTAGAGCGCGATGAGCGGGATATCTTCCCGGGCGCACTCCAACCAAACTGAATAAGAAGAGCCACTGTCGTCACACGGTAAATGATCAAATGCTCACCTAAGGACCATATACATGGATGTATGTATGTTTTAAAACTTTAAACGATTTAAACAAAATGATCAACACATACCTTATATGTCGATCTTTTGGAACAAGCTACTTATTAGCTTGTAAGCGCATCACACATATCGGATTAATAGCGATGGGTTTTAGTTACCAGAATTCGTGTATGGAAACTTAAGAACAAGCTTTCTAGATCTAGAAAACTTCTAGTTCTTGTGGAAGAGAGGGAAGAACGTGAAACAACTTTCACTACTTTCCTCCTCTTCCTCCTTCTCTCTCTATTCTTTTCTTTCTCTCTTTTCGGTTTATTCAAAACAAAACCTCATCCATTCACAAATAGAGTTCTCGGCAGAGAAAGGAGAAGAAGAAGAAGGTCGGTCGATCTCTTCTTGGGAAGATAAATTTTTTTTTTTTTTGACAATGTAGCATCCTCATGCATCTTATCTACACTCAACACTTAAGTGTTTTCCCTGCACCACTGCCTTTTTCATCTCCACCTGTCCATTTCATTAAATGAACAAAGCCATCCACTTGCCCACTTGCCTCTTCATCTCATTAAGTGATCAAAAGCGTTCCATGTGTCAAGGCATGAGTGGTTGGCATAAAACAAACATCAACCAACTTGATGTATGTAATATATATACATATATTAATCCAATATTAATATATATATATATAAAGCAGGGGAGAGAAAAAATGTTTATTATTTTATTTATACAATATAAATAAAATATAATGATTATATTTCAATATTATATCATATATAATTTAAATATAATCATTACTTATAATATTTAACATTTAAACATTAAATATAAAAAGATACTTAGCAACATCACATGGTACCATTTGTCAACCAATGATCCATTCAATCAAATAACAATTATTTAATTAATAATAAAACAATAATTTATTTATTAATATCCTTATGACAAAATATCTTTTTCTTAGTTTCCATATTTTTGTAAATCATATTGACGTAATCCGAATTATTATTTCTGAAACACTTCCCACGCATACGTGTGCTAGCACGTCTTGGCCAGGAAATTAATTCTTTATAATAAAGAATTAAATTGTCATTCGATGAAGTATCGTAACAATATCATTAACTAACTTAATAATATTATATATGGCAATAACCATCAACATCAAGTAATCGATTTGTGTGTGACCGCCTGGATACACTGTGATCTGGACATGAGCGAATAAGAACCCTTTTGCATCACTTCGGTACAATTCTTTATATCCGAAGTTCCCAATAATCATGTGCAACCTCTAGCAAGAAGCCATGACCTCAAGACACTAATGAATCCATATAGTCATATGTACATGTAGTAAAGTCCCTCTTCTGTCGACTCCCGATCGAGTGCGGGTCATGGAATCGTCAAACCCCTAACTCAATCATATGAACAGGGTTTCAAATCTTATACGGGAATCATTTATCCAAAATACCTTTCTAAAAACACGTACTCTAGCCAGAGATTTCATTTTTCATGTATGACATCCCCACCTAGGATCTCAAGCTCCAATATCTGAGCCAGCAGATTCCATCTTGGTCATCACCTGTCCTCATACTCTAAGAGCACATTGCCAGCAAGCTTCTTTCACTAGGCGTGGCTAGCACCGATACGATATACACAAGTGAATGATGTGACTCAATATAGATGACGTATCATTAATTGTGGATAATCACCCATGTGATTCGTCACGTTCAGTCACGTTTAGTAACACGTTCTCTAACCTGTCACCCATGTTTATACTCTTGAGACATGAGACTCGTTTTCCAACTATTAGCATCTAATACTAATCTTTAACAGCATCAAACATGCCAGTCATGTAATGTCATTGTCCCATATGACATCACCTCAACCGAGAACTCATTCGGATGTATTCAAATCAAAATTCTGTACTCATATCAACAACTCCTTGCATGACATCATAACATATCACGGGATCTCATTCTGCATTATTTATTTAATAAAGCAACTGTAAATGCAAAATAATATAAATGTCATTTTATTAATCGTAAACAATTTACAATTAATTATAGAAATATTTATATATATAAGGAATGATATCCTTGAACCACATGACACGATTGGTTCTAGGGCATATCTCCAACAATCAGAGCACAAATGGCTTGCGCCAATCTCTTAGTTTAAATAGCTACAACAAATAAATCTTTCTCATTTCTTATGAGTTCATCTATTGTTTCTTCGCAATCTTCTGATTTTTCCTCTGTATTTCATATTCTTCAACATCCTTAGCAGGTTGTTTCTTAAGCTTTTCCATTACCTATTTCTTTTTCTTTAGGCAGCACATCTCTTTCATTGCCTTTTTTGGCTCACCCTCAAGTAAATTCTGGTAACTCTTATTCCCAAAACCTGAATTTCTCTCAATCTGATCCTACTCCAGCTATTGTTCCAAATGTTCATTCTATAACCACAATATCTTTAGGCCAAAGGTCTATATTGCTAATAATACTTCTACTGAACTTGCTTCTACAAAGAAAACTTTCTTATTCTAGTTCGGAAGGCTACTATGTAAGAAGAATTTAATGCCTTGCATAGGACAAACACTTCTAGTTCCTTTCTCACCCGAGTACAAAATAGTTGGCAACATATAGGTGTTTCAAATCAAATATAATTATGACTACAACTTGAGTTGTTCTCAGTTTTATTGTTGTTCATGGATGAGCTATTAGGCAAATTCACATTAATAATGTCTTTCTCTATGGCAACTTAAATGAGGTAGTTTATATGTAACTCCCCCAATTTTGAAGGAATATGAGGTGTGATTTTTCTTAAATTATAAGACTTAAATTATGCGGAAGCATTCAAATTTAACTCATACACCTTCATAAATATTCCTTATTCACAAAACTACTTTTAACAACTTACAGAACTTAATAACAGTGGAAGTCTTAAATCCTAAGGAAGCAAGAAATAACAAATGCTCAGCCAAATCCATTCTCTATGAGATTAACTTCAATTATTTAGGAATCACAATAAACTATAATGAGTTTTAAGCTCAGTAAGTATACTAGTTTTTCATATACATAAACTACATACATACTTATATACAATGTGTGCACATGATATGATATGAACTGAAAATCATGATCATTTCAAAACTTTCAAAACACTTAAATATTGTAGAAAATTCTTGCAAAATTTACTAGGAATATCTCAATTCAATTACTACTTAATAGGACTTTATTTATCACTTATCATTAATTGGGCCAATATCACCCACCGATAACATACCATATGTGGGGTAAGCGCAAGTGAGGCATATGATTTCAAAAGCAACGAACACTCATGCTCGAAGGTAAAAGCCACTCCCTCACCCTGATAAGTGGTGAGTCCTCCCACATGCACAAATACTCTTCACACGAATGTTAAGACCACTATACCTAAGGGTACCCCCAAAGGTCTCTTCCATATCATACAGAATACTTAACAATACTTATCAATATACCAAACTCGAAGGAAAGGCCACACATATAAAGGCTCCTTATAAATTTATAATTGTCTACTAAGTAAGTAATGAAGTTCGATTCCCTAGCACAAAAATCTTAACTTTCATGAATATTTTTCTTATAAAATCACTTTATTATTTCTTAAAACACAATGTACATGTTCATGCCTTGATGCCAATACACGTGACTTCAAAGCAATCACAATAACACATAATCATGAACAATCACAATAACACATAACAATATGAATATTAATACTTTTATAATAACATATAATTGAAAAATACTTTTAAAAATAGAATCAAACACATACATACGTTTATTGTGATTCGTTTAAAAAGTTTAGCATACTTACCTCTTGACGATCATAACCCAATTAACTTAAACACTTGGATCTATAATCAAATATTTAACATTCAAAAGCTTTATACATGCTATCAAAAAGTATGACATAACTCATTAGATCTCAGTTGTACCACTTACATCATCTATTTCATTTGACTACTTAATATTCTTAAACATGCTAAAATCTGACCTTATGTTGTTTAAGGATTTTTCTTTCACCTTAAACAACATTATTTCTTTATGAAATAATGACTTACTATTTAAGAAACATAATATAAAGTCAAATTAAAATATTAATCTCTAAATCCAATTAAAACTATTTCTTTTCATATATTAAATTTAATCATTTATCCTAAAATTGTTAGGAAATATAATGAGTAATCTCCAATATTTGATTTTTATAAAATACAATATTTGTCCAAATATTATATACTTTTGCAGAGATGATATAGACATATAAAAATTTAAGAAAAAAAATAGTTGAGACTAAATTCTCACTATAACTATTTTAAATAAATTTCGCTTTCGAATTTTCATATTCTACCAAACAGATTTTTGCAACGAGTCATGTTCATTCAAAAATTCATAACAATTCGAAAACATTAAATTTAACCCTAAAATTTTAATATGATATAAGAAACACAATTATAAATAAGTATGTAAAATTTCATAATTTTTGAAAATGATTTGTTGACTAAAATAATTTCGTCGTTCAGCTATTCTACAAAAATGAGTAGTTTTCAACATCTTAGGTTCGGATTCGGAAGTTCATTAAAAATTGAAAACTTAATATTTTTGAATGAAACAAAATTCATAATAGCCCTAAAAATGTCTAATTTATTCACCTAACTTATTTTAGTCAAATTATAACATATGATTTTACAAAATTCACGGACTAAACTATTGTCATATATCGACTCTGCAAAACTTCTCTTTCTTCAATTCATTCTTCCGAAACAATAACCATTAATCCATTATTATAAGAAATCTATCCCTAAACACCTCAAAACAGGTTGTAAATACTTAAAATTATCATATTTTATGAAACATACATAACAACAATTGCATACTAAATTCTTAATAATCATCATTAGCATAAGAGTAAGAAAATATCTAAAACTTACCTTCAATCTCCAAATCTTCTTGTATGAAATCCTAGCCTCCTTTGAAACAAGCAAATATTTTATTAGAAGAACCCTTCTCATAAAGAAAATAACCTATTTATATTTTAGAATTTTTCTTATGGTTTGGGAAAGCCAACTACTAAATAAAATAATAAAATCTTATTGTGGGTCTTTATTATTAAATAAATCAAACAGAGGGTTTCATTAATCAATAACATCGTCAGCATTTGATCAAATGGAATAAGGCTCTTTATAGCCTTAAACAGACTCCAAGAGCCTAGTATGACAAGCTTAGAACTATCTTGCTTTAATGGGGCTTATAGAACAATAAAGCTAATACTTCTTTCTTCATTAAACACACCACTGCTTCTATACTTCTAGTTTTAATTTATGTTGATGATATTCTTATCACTAATCCCCACCATTCTTTGACTGAGACATTTATTATTTAGCTTGGCCAAGAATTTGCCCTTACGATCTTGGTAATATTGGTTTTTCTGTTGGCATTGAAGTTACCCGTACTACTAAGTGTGTTCATCTCTCCTAAACTAGTACATCAAGGAGCTATTATCTCGAGCTATCATTGTAGGTCTATTGCAACATTATAGAAGGACTTCAGTATGTCACTCTAACAAGTCTTGAGATAGTCTTCTCAGTAAACAAACTTAGTCAGCTTTTAGCTTCTCCAACAATTAAGCATTAACAGGCTTGTAAGAGACTTCTTCGATACTAGCAAGCCACTTTATCCTCCTATGGTCTTTAGTTTGTTCCTAGTGGTAAGCTTGATATTGTTGTCATTTTAGCTATTGATTGGGCATGTGATTTGGATGATAGAAAACCTATAGGGGTTATGCTGTATTCTTTAGAGTTAATTTGTTTTTTTGGTCATTTAAGAAACAACATATTTTAAGGTCTAGTACAAAATCTGAGTACAAGGCCCTAGAAGCAGTTTGTTATGAGATTACTTGGTTACTATCCTTATTGAGTGAACTTTGAGTTAAGTCTTATGTTGTGCCAATTCTCTGGTGTGATAATTAGAGAGCTGCTGCGTTAACCCAAAATCATGTTCCATGCTAGAACCAAACACATAGAACTTGATGTTTATTATATCTGAGACAAAATTCTTCATAAATATTTAGATGTTCGATATGTTCCAAGTGGGGACCAAGTTACAGACATTCTTACAAAGCCCTTTTAACACTGTCTCAGTTTTCTTATCTTAAGGACAAGCTTCAAGTTCTTCGTAGACCTTGAAGAACTTGAGCTTAAGGGCGGAGAAAAGGATATATGCCTCAAGATGGATTTCAAGCTACTTTACTGAGTTGGAAGCTACTGAAAGCTTATTAACCTTAAGTTAGTTTGATGAGCTGGAAAATGATAAGTTGGCAGAATTAGTTAAAATTTGTGAGCTTTGGTTGTAGTTTGTTAATCAAAAGAATAAAGCAAGTTGTAATTATTTTATTTAGCTAAAAGTTTGTTAGACTTTGTTATTAGATCTTTTGGATTGTTCTTAAGCTAGTATACATATTAGTCTTGTATATTCATTATGTTTCATTGAATAAAATTCGGAAATACTCAATTTTAACATTTCCCTCTTTCTCTTTAAAGTTTCTTTCATTTTCTTTGCAAACAACAACTTAGATCTTATTTCTAACTTTGGCACCATGTGGCCTGCTTCAATCTAATGAAGAAACATTACATGAAGTTGATGGTTTTCAGAATCCATGGTCAATTCTTAACATAAGTTTCTTATAAGATTCTTTGCTAATATGAACTTTGACTTACCTCTTTTATTTATAAAGTTTGTGATGGATTGTTAATAAAATAAAATAGAAAAAAAAACAGATTTAGGAACAAAAGATCCTTCAAAATACTTTGAAAGAAATATAAAATTTTGGTACCTTCTATTTTACAAAGACAGAATTTGTAACATTAATTAAAACTATGGCCATTAATGAATGGAATGTTGTTAAACTTCTTCATGTATGTTGAAAGCTAAAACTTATGCACTGCCTATTTTCTAGGAACGTGGAGAATTATTAACAAAACCAGCGGGACGGAATTATCATGCTGCAAATAAAAATCAAATGAAGGGTAAGGGGGAACACAATTTATATTTGGCTGTAAAAGGGGTTTTTTTTTTTTTTTTTTTTGGGTTAAGCAATCAGCCGCAACTTATTCAATTTATAAAAGTATTAATTTGCTTTAGAAAAAAAGTTTTTATCTTTGCTAAATATAATTTATTAGACTTAAAGAAGGAAATTAACACAAGATCTTTAAGTTATTCTTGGAGACTGTTCTCATTTCAATAATTGAATAACACTTAGATATCATATGCATAGTTTAAATTTATTTTTTAATATTTCAAAATTCGAAATAAAATTCAAAAACAAATCTTCTGTATTTTATGCCAATATTGTTTCTTGTATTGTATTTGTATCACCACATAGCAATGTTTTATTTGGTTGGACCACATCAGCTTTTAGAAGCATCTAAAACTCTAAGAAAATAAATGTATTTAACCTATAAGTTAAATTGTCAAACAATTAATGCAACATTCACTTTTGATGATTTTGAAATTCCTATGAAACTCCTTTAAATTTCTAAATTTTATTAGTGATTAATTGAAATTTGAAACAAATTTCTTTGAAAAACTCCGACGAAGAATTCTTAAATGTATCCGCATAACACAATCTCTTTTCTCGCCACGCTCCTTCAATTTGAACATTTTACTTAACCGATAAATAATTCTTCAAGAATTTTTCACTCATGACACCCTATGGCATATACATTCGAACAACTGTTCAAATCTTAATATATATATATATATACATAAATCTTATTATTATTATTTCTATTTTTATCATTATTATTATTATTATTGTTATTGTTGTTGTTGTTGTTGTTGTTGTTATATTTATTGTTATGATCGTTATTATTGTTAATTATTATTATTATTATTATTATTGTTATTATTATTATTATTATTATTGATTGTTATTATTATTATGATTATTATTATTGTTGTTATTATTATTATTATTATTATTATTATTATTATCTTTATTATTATTATCGTTATTATTGTTAATTATTATTATTATTATTATTATTATTATTATTATAAACATGGTTAAGATTCATTGAATTAAAATGTTAACATATTA